>JAAGNO010024150.1:0-26264 GCA_033439905.1 Ceryle rudis
GAAAAAGAAAAAGAAAAAGAAAAAGAAAAAGAAAAAGAAAAAGAAAAAGAAAAAGAAAAAGAAAAAGAAAAAAAAGAGAAAAGAAATTCTGTGGTTTAATACAGGTATCCAATTCTCTCCAGATTTGGGTTCTTATTCTCCACAGCATAGTGTCCTGTGTGTTCATCAACACTTGAGCTAAGGGAGATCCTGAGGAATGTGGGTTCACTCCCTGTCTCTAAAAGAGATTTGCTGGGTGACTGAACAAGGTGGGTGATCTTGGATCCGCGCCTCTGTCTCCCAGAAAAAGCGACATTTGTTCTGATATAAGCACCATAACAATTTTGAATATTGTTTGCTTCTCTCCGTAGTGATTGCATTCTGCACCCTGGAAGTACTCATTCTGCATAAGAAAAAAAACAAGTAACCGTTTATATTGCTCAGAAGTTCCTACAACATTACTCATTGTGAAATAATTTAATGGCCTCAAATAGCATGAAAAAATGACTCAAATCTACTCAAGTCATCTTTATCACCAGGTCTCTCCTTGAATCTCTTTACTAAAAATACCTTCAGATTCTTCTGTAAACACTTTGAGAAATTCCTTGTAAAAAAATGAGGAAAGGAAGATAAATATGTGGTCTATACACTCTTAATCTCAAGTAGTAGAAACACCTCACACAAAAGTGTACCTGCTCTGCTTCCTTAAAGCAGAACACTCAAGGAGGTGAACAAAGGCAAAGAAGAGCAATGACACCCTGATTCCCAAGTTCCCACTGCAACAGCTGAAATTTCATGAATCATCCCATCAATCACCACAGAGCAGACAATACAGTCTCTCTGAATGCCAACACCAGCATCCACACAATGCAAACAAAGGGCAAAAACCCAAACCGAGCACGGAAGCAGACCAAGAAATAAAACAATTTGGCTTTGTCATTGCACATCAACCCCCTGAAACTTCAAATTTAGGAGAAAATAACATTATTTTTAATTTATTTATTTGTTTATTTATTTATTTTAATTAAAAGATCAGGAAACAGGCAGCAACAGCCAAGTTGGAAATTCCACATCTGATGTAACATCCTTCAGTGTTACAATGCTGCTCAAGACCCCAATGTGTAGATATTCACTCATGAAAAACCTTGTGGGTTGCTGAGATCAAAATAGGGGAAATGACTGATTTCCTCTCCTCTTCCTCCAAACTATGCAGTGTATGGGAGAGCAGCATCCTGCTTCTTGACTGCAATTCCCAGAAACTGCACAGTATATAAATAAAAATTATGATTTCCCCATGATTTGAGGACTATCCATGCAGAAGTTACCTGCATGTGACAGAGTCACATCATATGAGGGTTCAGCTTGATTCCTTCAGCTTTCAAGCCCAGCAGGAAAAACACAAACCCATAAAATAAATTAAAAGAAGTAAAATATATATATATATATATAAAATAAAGCCTCTTTTACCTCAGATTTGATTTCTCCTGAGCTTGAATATCATTCCCGTGAGGACCCATGGTTGGGAGCAGGCTTCCAGTAGGCACACATTGAATGGTAGAAAGCATCTGTAGGGCAGTTCTTCAGATGACTGTGAGCTGCCACTGCTCACAAGGACGCTGTAGCACCAAGGACTCAAAAAGGGAGAAAAAGGAATCACATGTGATCTGCTGAAAGGTCACCAAGGAAGATTCAGGGGGTCTGATGAGTACTTAGAGAGCAGGAGAATAACTTAATTATGGATTTTCCTGAATTATAAAGTTAGCAAGGTGGGCTTTCTACAGAGGGATTGCTACTACCCAAGTTGAGTTTAGACTGCCCAGAGTCAGAGAATTAGTGTTAATTTATTCAAAAGGAGAGGACAAACACGGCTGAGGGTTATAAACCCTTCTCTGTGTGGAGGGTCCACTGAGACAGTATGTCAAATGGGTGGGATAGTGAAGTAAAAAATAATTAATCCCCCTTGTGGGAAGGGACAGGGATGTGTGTGATGCAGTAAAGGATTTAGGGACTTTAAGGGCTAGTGTTTCTTGTCTGATGTAAAATTAGCTCAGAATAGATAATGGCCGCTTACCTTAACATAAAATAAAGATAGGCCGTAGAAATGATAGATCTTTAATTAGGTTTATTCTTCTAAACAGCTGCATTAAAGCTTGTGCAGGAAATACTGTTTTCTTTCCTGTTAAAACCAACAACCTGTAAAATTTTCATTCTAGTTCATAATGTTCATATTTCACTCATATTCTAGTTCAGCATATGCACAAGTATTCTAAGAAGCAAATCTGAACAGCTTGTTATCAAAAAGTTGCTCTGGTTTAGTAGGAGCAAATGAAGGAGAGTTATCAGAGTTTTCTTTTCAGGGCCTTTTCAGATTCTTCTCCTCCAAACCCTCAAGTATGTTGATTTCTTTATTTCACTCACATCCACATTTGGAAGCCATACCCTTTGACTGCTTGCCCACCTTACACATCACTTAACAGATCTTATTGGGTAACTAAACAATTACATCATGCATATTCTACAGTGTCATTACATGCAATGCTGTCAGATATTAACTTGTCAAATGCCCTACAAAACAGAGCTTCATGGGTGTCTTTTAAAGACACTTGCTGCTACAACTTCCTTATTATCTTCTTTACAAACCTTTCCAACACAGCTCATTAATTCATTACAAGGTTAACTGCTTTTGTTACTTCATTAACTGAAACAACATGATTTTTCTTGTGCTTCAATAGAAGATTCAATTTATTAATTTAATACAATTAATTCCATTCATAATCCCAGACACAAATACTCCTATATCTGTTACCAAATCTAAAATGTCTTCGGTGAGGCTGATCAGAATTGTTTTCTGTTTGTACAGTCTTCATTGCAAAAAGCTTTAGGAAACGCAATGTATATATTAGTATGGGGAATGGAGGAATAATACTTGACCTACAACCATCTGTGGAAGAAAACATCAGAGGAGAAAGGGAATTGGAGAGATCTGGCTCTGCTGCATGGGGTCTTGTTGCTAGATTTATCAGATGTTTTAGAGAGAGCCTTCCCTTATTTCCCTGCAAGAAAATATTAAGGCAAGCTTTTCTCTGTTGTATGAGATACTCTGCTGGTAGTGTTCACTTTGTAGACAATATAAACCTGAGGATATCTGAAATCAGTGAAGTTTCATGTGCAGCAAACAGAATTAATATCATATGAAGTTCTTGGTTTTCTGCCCAGAGTTCTTCAGGTATGTGGTAACCCTCGGAATCGACATCAGCAATAAAATTTCATGATGTAAAACTCATGGGAATATATCCTCTATTGCTGTAAGCTGGCAAAGCTCCATTTAAATCGCTGCAAGAGAAAATTTGACCCAGGGAGTAGCAGTAACATACAATAACCCTTTCCAAGGATTCCTAGAAAAAGCCTTCTATTAAAAGAACTCACAAAATAAAAAGAAAGGTTTTATTTCAACCTCGGACAGAAGTCTGAAAAATGAAAGCCCTCTCCGAGATACTGCTGCAGAGAACGTATTTGATCTCTGTGACCAAGGTGGACTTGACCTATGCAGTTATGCCTGAGAGGGGGAAATTTAAAACTGAAGCAAGGAGAATGGCAATCACAGTGCATTTCTGGGGGCTATTAGTGCATTCCCCTGACAGCTTCCACCAGCACTGTGTCTATGGGGACCTTGGAGCTGCTTAAATGCTCTTCCCACTCCTGTTCAAAGGACTGCTTTTAAAAGCACTCTTTAAGCTGGTAATTTATACTGTAAAGAGGGATTCAAGGCCAAAAAATGCATCCACAGAATAAGAACTTGAAGCAATAATGTTATCTGACCCCTTGGTTGCCACCATTAGTTGCTGTTGTTTAATGCAAAATGAGTGCTTTATTTTGGGCTGATTTGGCATTCAGCAAAGAACATTTACAGTGGTTATTAACCCCGTGTTCTACACTTACACCGCAGTAAATATTTTTGCCAGATATTATAGAGTGGTAATGATACTTTGTGGATGTAAATTTTTCTTGGGAGCTGACCTCGATTAAACAAGTGGTTGGAGGTTATTTGCATGTCCTCTTCCAAGATCATCTTCCTCTTCTAATTCTGTGTGAAAAATTGTTTCCTCTCCTGCAGTGAAGGGTATTAGGGAGCAGATAATTTAGATTCAAGGTCAGCGTCCTTCAAAGCAAGTAGCCTGAGCTATTGCAAGTAATCCTATGACATGCAAGGGAATTGCCTAATATGAGTAAGATTGCAAAATCATGCCTGAACTGACGACGTTGGGAAACATGAGGTATTTCCTTCCCTTAAATGACCTTGTGGGTTGTTACACGCCCAACCTTAGCCAAGAATGCAACTGGGGAACTAGCATCAATTTTCAAAACTAGGCTCCCACTTAATGGTACAGACCGTGGAAAACACCACTACTTGCAGGCAGGATTACTTATTATAAATAAAGGAGCTGTCTAGTTCCTGTTCATGCCAAACAACATGACATACTCACCTGCGAATTTTCCCAGCCCAGGAGAACCACAGTGGTTAGAGTAACTCTTTATTGCATTCCATGAGAATGTAAAAATGAGTCATGGAATAAATTTACTGAGAACCTCGATTAAAAAAAAAACAACCCCAAACCACAGTACCAGCATGAATGGTGATATATTAAACGCGACACAAACTTTATTAGAACCTAGTATAACCTGAGGGCTGTTATCTCAGGTTAGGTGAACTGCCCGAGCTATACTGAATATGCATCAATCCTTTGAGGTTTACAGTGTTCAGCTTAATTAAAGCAAAACATTTTTGGAAGACAGTCCATCAGGTGCTCATCATACTGCTCCAAGCTGCAGAACTCAGGGTCAGAGCTGTACACTTTTGTATATACACAACAAATCCCAGGCCAGTTTATATTCCTAATCTCTCAAATGACAGCCTTTAAATGTAATTTGCTAATCCAGCTATGAAACCTGCTGGATTACATTTGTTTCTATTCATGCCCCATCTAAACGCTCCCTGTTTTGACCTATCTGGTGGGATTTTTGCAGTGACTGTTTCCAGCCAGGATAGCTCTGTTCTATCCAGCACAGCCCATGTACAGATCCCCAGAGCTAGTGCTGAACCAGTACCAGCATCAACTGTTTTTTTCCTTGATGCTTAGCCTGAGCTACTTAGCTTTGTTGCTACGACTCAGATACTTCTTGGTAGTACAACGGCGTGCATAAAGCTACCTCAGAGATCTTTCACCCAGCACAACAAATAGACACAGCCTAAGTGTGGAGGCAGAGTTTGATGGCAGGCTTCCCAGCTCCTGTACGCCTCTCTCCCGAGATAGAGGGAGGCTCATCCTACGCTACTAGAACCACATTACTTAGATTTTCCTCACAAAACTGCAGTCAGATTATTAAGAAATCTACTGCATCTCTCAAATGGCAAAGAACCTGTAGCCTAATTGTAATGCCTCCTTGCATATGGTCTAAAATGCTGAAGTGGTGAGAAGCTTACGCTTCTTTGTGTACATTTTGCAGTGCCAGGGAATTAACGCTTTGCAACCAAATTGCAGCTCTGCTGCTCACAAGCTCCCTGCGTGCACCCTGAAGCAAGGCAGCAAGGCTTGAAAGCAGCCTTGGATCAAGACGGTGACTACTACGCACCTTCTGCATTATTGCCTGAGGCTTGCATAAAGAACAGGCCCTCGCTTTGGTGAGATCAGGACTTCTCCCTTTGTTATTTAGAATCCAGTCCAGCAGTTCCTCCATCGTACAATTCCCATGGCTCTCCGTGACTGCATTAATTGGCTCCAATCCCTCTGTATTCAAAACTTCCATCCTATTAAGACCAAGGCTTGCTGCTTTCTTGCTGAAGTCCTGATTTTGCAACCTCTTTACATGTGGCATTCCCACTGAATTTGATGCAGACAAATCTGCACTGTCTAGTCGTTTCTCAGACCCTGCACAAAGCACAGCTGAATACAGAAAACACATATTCGCAGAGGAAATGGTCTTTTATTTAAAAAAAAAAAAAAAAGTCATCACATGTCCACACTATCAATGTGGACAGAATAATGGTTTGGTTACTTTAAAGTCCATGTAGCAGGAGAATTAGCATATATTTTTTTTACTGAGAGAACTGAGACTGCAAACTTGATTTTTCATTTGAGTGTGTGCATGTGGGAGAAAAAAAAAAGGGAAAAAAAAAAAAAAGGAGAATGGCATCTCATTAAATTCATAGTGACTTAAATCGTTAGTATCTCTTTGACTACAGAGGTTTTTTGAATGAAAGCTGCACACTGCATTTTAGTTATGTTCCATTAGAGAAATAGAAGGGAACTTTAGATCAGATTTTTTTTTTTTTTTAATATCACACCCTATTGTTTCAAGACTACAGTTCCAAATTTGATGCCTTCTGAAAGAATAGCATGAAATTATCTTAAAATGAAATATAAGTGTAATTACGAAGTGCTAAGCACTCTCCTAATGCACTTGTTGAATATACTATGCCAGTAGCATAAAATATGTCACAATTGATAAAATTTAGAACAGGCTTCAGTAATTTCACTTAACTCTTGAGAGCAGGATAGAATAAAAGAGCTTCTGTGCACCTTTCTTCCTGCAGCTATAGAAGTTTCTTTATTATTTTGGGAGACTGGATTGATCCAGAGTATTTTAATTTTCTTTGCATCAGCAATACTAGGGCAGATAGGGAATTTAGCGAAGTTAAAAATAAATGGTAATATTCTCAGGTAGTGTAAATCAGCACTGAGATCAATACAATTATGTCACTTTACATCAGATTTAAATATAAAGACATAGGTACTAAATCACAGCAACTCCCTGCCCAATTAGCTGCTTTGCCTGTGGACACAGAAGGTCACCATGGCAAGGGCTGTGTGATAAACTATCTGCCTCCCCTTTGGTCCCCTTTTGTTCGGCTCACTAATTTGAGAACAGAAGCAATGCAGTGATTTCCCTATAATACTTCATGAAGAAAAAAAAAAAAAAAAAGAATCCAGGCTTTCCTTTGTTGATACACGGGGGTAGTAGAGCAGCAAATGACACAGCAGCTGAGCTGGGGTGTGAAATGTTGGAGTTTTCTGATCGGAAGCTGTTAATCAAGAGGAGCATTGCCAGGGCTGTCCCACAAGGCACCTGCAAGAGCACCAGCTGGAAGGGGAAGCTGCTGATGCTCCTCTCTAACATACGACCTCTCCCGTGTCCATAGCACAACAGTTATTTCAGACTTACAACAGGCTTTAAAGTCTAATAATGAGCCACCTTGCCCGAATTAAGGACACCCTTTTCACACACCTTACAACCGGAGGTGCCGTGTTCTCCAAACAGTGCCTGAATATGAACATGCTGAGAAGCACAAGCAGAACCTACATTTATACAACGAACCTGAGCAAAGCAACATCCAGATGGGATTACCAAATATTTCATTTGGGTTTTCTCCAATGGTTTCAAGCAGAATATATTTACAAATACCTTTAAGAATGCAGTAAACCAAAACATACATGTGCTCTTTAACATGACTACCAAATGTCTTCATAACATATAATTTTGTCACATTTGATCACATCCAGGAAAAAAAAAAAATGTTGTACTGCCTCTCCATTGTTCAGACAGCTGAAAACAAGACATCACTAGAAGACAGAGTCCATCCAAAGACTCTGGAATAAACACAAGAGTTATCAAACGTCATCAGCATCTTGAACATCAGGAAAACTGCAGAACTGTAGAAAAATTCATGCTGTGCTGGACCTCTGGAAATCATCTAGTCTGATCTCCTACCGAAGGAGGTGCTAACTTCAAAATTAGATCAGGTTGCTCAGGGCATTTTCCATCTGAGTTTTGAAAGTCTCTACAGGTGGAGATCCAGTGCTTACCATTCAAATTGCGATTTATATTTTTTTTTTCCTTTATGTTAATAAGAAATTACATTCTCCTTCCAAAGTCAGAGTGTCTCAGTGGGATCTAAAGCCAAAGATCTCCATTCCAACCTTTGAAGCACAGTGCTGGCTCTTATGTTTCACATACTTATTCCAGTATTAAAGTCAAAACTATATTTGTCCAAAACATCTCTTTCAGAAAAAGATTCAGTCTTTATCTGCAGACATCAAAGTTTATCCTGCTTTCCTTGGCAAACCATTCCAACAGCTAATCATCCTCTTTCTTAAAGTTGTATGTCTTACTTCCCATTTGAATTTGTCTGATTCCCTCTTCTAACCACTGATCTCTTTCATTTCTCCCACCTCTAAATTAAAAGGCCCTTTAGTTTCCAGCATTTGCCCTGTGATGGTTTGACTTAGAGGCATATTCTGCAATACAGCAGTGTCTACAACCGCCTTTTACCCATGTGAATATAAAAGGCTTGAAGAAGATGAGCTCTGCAAAACAAGTGGTGATTTTTCACTTCCACCTTGTTCACCTGCAAGGTGTGAGAGAAATGATGAGGGCTTTTTAGGTGCTGTAATCAAGTTTCCTTTCAGTGTGCTTTCTGTTCAATTAAACAGAATAGCTTCTTTCTGTCTCTTAGGGTAAGGCATCTATCTCTGCATTCTCTCGAATTTTGCAGTTGCTCCTTTAACACGTGGCTGACAGAACTGTACAGAATCTGTTTCACTACACATCAAGGAAAAATTGTATCACTCCTCCCTCTCATTCCTGTTTATCAGCCAAAGATCATATAAACTTCCTCTTTTTTCTTCCTTTTCTTTTTTTTTTAAGCACATTTTTTCCAGAGCTTATACTGAGTTGCTTGCAAACTCTACACCTATGTCTTTTACAGAGGTGCAGATTTCCACAGTAGTCCCTTGTTGTAAATATATGGTCTGCCTTCTTTGTTCCTAGAATGAAATTGCTTCATTTGGTCTGTTAAAATCTGTACCTGTGAAAGGGAACTTCTCCCTTCAACAATGTGGTCTTATTATTTGCTATTCTTTCCAGTGTTGTCCCATTCATAACTTTTTTTCTCAGAAACGACTTTATATTTACCCCCACATCATCAGTTGAGATATTAAACAGCACTGGACATAATACAGACACCTGTCAAACATGACTATAGCATTCGATTATGATTCTATAGATGACTATTATTTGAGACCTGCCAGTTAACTACTGGTTAACTCACTTAAAGTGTGATTTACTTGAAATTAGAGTATCTTATCAAACTAAGTCAAAGTATATATCCATGGGCCAAAACTGCCGTTGAATATCAGGTAGGAACAATCATACTAAAGACTAATAATGATGAACCTATAAATATGTATAGCCACATTATTATTATTATTATTTTGGAGCATTTCATTCTGCTGCTTTGAGAGAAGTCAATTCCCTGCTTTACTTCCAGATGATTGACAGTTCAAGGGTCACACATTGGCCTGTTTCTCTTCCTAAAGGAGGAAATCTAATTTTAGTCTGAAAGAGACTTAAAAAATCCAAGAGCAAGAGGTCATCCAGCTTTATTAACTCTTTGGGATAAAATCTTTGATGGAGAACTATGAATTTGGAAGTGTAAAAAAAGATCTGTGTAAAAAAAAGTTTCATGTAAAAAAAGATTCTTGTAAAATGTGGATGCCTACCCAGATAGCACGTTAGATCTTAAGAGCATCACGAGGCATATAAAAAAAAAAAAAAAAAAGCATGCTGGTTTTATCAGAGAGTCCTTCAGGCAGCAGGAGAAGGGGAGGGATCTTGATCACTTGTTCTCGCCACACACAACATGTGACATGAGAAATACTTCTTTGCCTTTAAGTACTGAAGGCAAGGAGGGGATTCCAAGAAGTTGAGACTGATTTAGAAAAATCTTCAAGTATAAAAAGTCAGCAAAAAGAAAAAGAAAATGAAACCAAACAAAAGCATAGTGAATGTGTAAGCAGAACCTACTGACATTTTGCTGCTACAAGTAGATTTTGTGCAGAATCCAAGCCACTGGATTGCACCTCAGCTCCTCACCTAGGACGAGATGTGTCCATGTTAATCTGAGCTAAGATTGTAAAACAAAACTAAAATATTTGGTAAATATCGTTACTTATTTTCAGAAGCCTGGTGGCTAAAGGATTCTCTCGATATAGGGCAGGCTTAAAATCAAACCTTGTCTTGTTCTGATTTCAGAAATAGAGATTTAGGGGTGAAACAAGCATTGAGAAAATAACTCTGCATCCTAGTGATAAAAACCCAAATAATTCTAATCTCTTTTTCAATTAGTATTTTCCTAATTTCTATAGAATGGAACAATTCCGGTTGGGTACTGGATTTCAGCATCATTTTGGAATACTCCAAGGAGAATGACTGCTTTTCTGAACTGTGGAAAACATTGGTGTGATTTCTTGCCCTAAAGTGGGTTTCAAAGATCTCACACATGCCAAAAAAAAGAGTATCAATTCTGCTGTATGCAAGAAAAGATGAAGCTGACAGATGAAACTAATTCCAAGAGTCATTTGTAGCTGCAAATCCTAAATGGGAGAAGGTGTTTTCCTCTAACCCCATATTCATTTAACAACCTTTGATGGCAGAGCAGGAGTATGAACATTTCTTTGTCATTTTCTGCTGTTTAATACTTCACACAAAGCACTGGCTTCTTTGAACTCCATTTTTAGGTGTCTTGTTCTGCCCATAAATTATACAGGGAGCTCTGATTTCACTAAGGAGAAGGCCACCTGAAAAATGTTCCAAACCTCTTTAGACATTATCATTTTTCCTCCTTCAGCCTATTTCACCTTAACAATAGCTCTAAAGAGATCACAGACTGAGATTCAAATGCAGTATAAATTGATGCATCTACTGAGCTACCCTGGTTCACATTAGCTGAAAATAGAACTCTAGTCTGGAAGTGACAGTTCAGTATCATATAATCAGACAACGTTGTGGGAAAATACTGTGAACTAAAGCAGGGCCAATTGTCTTACAAATATCGTGTGAATTAAGTCTATGAAGCAAATTAACCTATAAAATTAATAAAGTGTGGACGGTGTTGTTTTTTTTAATGAGAATTAGATTCTCAGCAGGTAGTTGAACTGTGATGTCTGGAGATGCGCTGACTTAACCAAGACAAAGACATGACAGAGATTATTTTAAAATTTATTCTCCTTTCTGAGATGTTGCACCTTGGGGGGAATATAGAGAACAAGCAGAGCTTTCACTGTAAGGAAGAAAAATCAGTAGAGGTTGAATAAGTTTCTTCATGCATTTTGGAGAGATTTTACTGACCATCCTCACCTCGTGTTTTCATGTTCTTCTCCGGGGAAATAGATATACTTTCATGATATTATAAAATATCATGTTCCTTTACTCTTCTTGCCTAAATTTCAACCTCGAAAAGTGACAAAGTGTTGAAATTTCACGTCTGGGAGGAGTAAATGTAATTTCCTAAGAATGAATTTGTCAATGGCAGGGCCAACTCACAGAAAGCTGAGTCACTTTTATCAAATGAGTCTGGCATCAGGTTAAGGAAAAATAACATATGGAGACAGAAAGTTATGCAGTATATATTTTTACTCACCCATACACTAACTACCCATTGTCTTAAATCCTGCCTACAAGCCAGCTGACTCATTTGACCCACCAATAAAAATAAAATATTGTGAAATCACTAAGGTGCCACATAGTGACTCATTGAATACAGTCAGTAACCTGAAATCTGAATTCTCAATCAAAATTATTATGGGGTTTTTTGGGGTTTTTTTTGTTTGTTTTGTTTTGTTTTGTTTTTTGTTTAAGTCAATATTAATTTTCCTACTTATTTTAAATCTACTTTTCTTGTACAAGCCAAGAACAGTGAGCTACATGGCTTAAAATGTAATATATAATATACATGTGTATATACATTCAGGTTGACAGATGGTCCTTACAACACTGGCTATCGAAGAGTGAGATTTTGGAGGAAAATGTGTTTGGAGCAAGAATAAGGAAGGCTCTGAACCTCTACAAAGCTGTATGTTGGAGTTTTAAACAACTGACCTCAGAGTGGTATCCAGACCACTTCTGGCTTACGAAAATATCTTGCCTGTACCATGTAGAGGTGGACTTCAGACCTTCATACTGAAACCCTAACCAATCATTGAGAGCTGGCATCCTCAGATGGTGGCTGTTCAAAAGCAACCAGAGCTAACCTGCTGCCACTTCTTCCCTAACTCCTTTCCAGGTGGGTGCCTGGCAGGGAGGGTGACCCTGAGCCCTCCAGGGCTGGTGGTCTGAGCGCAGAGCTCTCGGGTGTGGAAAGTACGCCCAAAGACCTAAAGGTCTTTTCCAACCTTGATGTTTCTATGATTCTGTGATTCTATGTTGTCTATTTCGACTTCAGCAAGGCTTTTGACACTGTCTCACATAATATCCTCATAGGCAAGCTTAGGAAGTGTGGGTTAGATGAGTAGACAGTGAGGTGGATTGAGAACTGGCTGAATGACAGGGCTCAGAGGGTTGTGATCAGCAGTGAAGAGTCTAGTTGGAGGCCTGTAGCTAGAAATGTTCTCCAGGCGCCAGAACTGCATCCAGTATTGTTCATCAGTGGCCTGGATGAAGGGGCAGAGAGGACCCTCAGCAAGTTTACTGATGATATAAAACTGGGAGGAGTGGCTGATACACCAGCAGGCTGTGATGCCATCCAGTGAGATCTGGACAGGCCGGAGAGGTGGGCAGAGGGGAACCAAATGAAGTTCAACAAGGGCAACTGTAGGGTCCTGCATCTGGGGAGGAATAACCCCCTGCACCAGTACAGGTGAGGGGTAGGCCTGCTGGACAGCAGCTCTGCAGGGAAGGACCTGGGAGTGCTGGTGGACAAGAAGTTATCCATGGGGTGGCAATGTGCCAAGAAGTCCAATGGTGTCCCGGGGTGCATAAAGAAGAGTGTGGTCATCAGATCAAGCGAGGTTCTCCTCCCCCTCTAACTTGCACTAGTGAGACCACATCTGGAGTGTTGTGTCCAGTTCTGGTCTCCCCGGTTCAAGAGGGACAGGGAAATACTTGAGAGACTCCAACAAAGGCTGCGAGGATGATGAAGGGACTGGAACATCTCTCCTATGAGGAAAGGCTAAGGGACCTGTGGCTGTTTACCAGGGCGAAGAGATGCCTGAGAGGGGATTTTATAAATATTTATAAATATCTGCAGGGTGGGGGCGAAGCAGAAGGGGCCAGGCTCTTGTCAGTGGTGCCCAGTGACAGGACAATGGGCAATGGTCACAAACTGGAACACAGGAAGTTCCACCTCAACATGAAGAAAAACTTCTTCCCTGTGAGAGTGACAGAGCCTGGAACAGGCTGCCCAGAGAGGCTGTGGAGTCTCCTTCTCTGAAGAGATTCCAAACCCATCTGGATACGATGCAGCAGGTGCAACTTGCTGTAGGTGAACCTGCTTTGGCAGGGGGGTTGAACTAGATCATCTCCAGAGGTCCCTTCCAACCCCCACCATTCTGTGATTCTGTGATTCTGGACCCACACAACAAGCAAGACTGGCAAGTTGGTAACAACAGAAGAGGAGAAGGCTGACGTACTCAACAATATTTTTACCTAAATCTTCACTGGCCTTTCAGTACTTAAAAGGGGGCCTATTAGAAAGTTGGAAACAATCTTCTTAGCAGGGCCTGTTGCAACAGGACAAGGGGTGAGGGTTTTAAATGAAAAGAGGGCAGATTTAGACTAGATATTAGGAAGAAATTTTTTACAACAATGGCAATGAAACACTGGAACAGGTTGCCCGGAGAGGTTTTAGAAACCCCACCCTTGGAAACATTTGAGATCAGGTTGGATGAGGCCCTGAACAACCTGTTTTGGTTAAAGATGTCCTTGCTCACTGTACAGGGGGTGGACTAGGTGACCATTAAAAGTCCCTTCCAACCCAAACCATTCTATGATTCTACGACTAACATGTAGATCAACACTAAGCTCTCAGATAATTTTCAAGTATATCTCTTGGCAGCTACGCCTTCCCCTGAAAGCAATGTACGTCTGTTTCTTACATGTTTGGCCCAAGTTCAGTCTTTGAGTTGATGAAGATGGCAGATGTTACGCAGGCAGGATCACATCCTACTACCGTGTCATTTTTACACGATTCTGACTCCCCTGACTGTGATGGAGATACCCAAAAATTTTAACTGGCACAAGGGGAACGAGCACACAATGTTTTGAAGGACCTGATGTCCTTAAACAGTTGGTTGTATGCTCGTCTGACATATTATCCACATATGTATTCTAATGGTTCGATTTCATTCTGAAGTTCTAGCTTCATTTAGAAAATATATGCCTGTCCCTGCCTTAGCCTATAGGTTTAGCAGCTGTGACTGACAAAATATTTTGTCTTGCCAGAAATACAGCTTTCTGAGTGCAGCTATTTCTGATAACAATGAACAAAAAAAAAAAAAAAAAGAAATCTGGGTCACTTCAGTCATTTGCTTCCATTAATAGTTAGGTGTGAGTTGTTACTGCTATTGAATGTATTCTAAAAACATGGGGTTTAATTTTTTTTTCTGCATCTTACAAGCAAATGAACAACAAAGGGATCCTCAGCCTAAATAGTTAAGAAAGGCTTTATTAACCAAAACTTAAAATTACCATGATTTTTTTTTGTGGACGCACTGCTTCTGATTTTACGTTAACACGGCATTTTTACAATGCCTTTTCCCCAAAATATCTCCTTTAAGGGGAGTCATGGTTCCCTGTACTGCAAAAAGAGCAGGGGGAAGAAGGATTCTTTAATGTATATACAAGCTCTTTCAAAGCTCCTAAGCTGAAGAAAAGGGTTTGTGACAAGACTGAACTTTGAAATCCAGTTGCTCCTGCTGTTCCAGTTAGATGCCTTGTCACCTGGTTTTGCTGAACTAGCATTTCTAGAAAGCTGGACCAGATTCAGCACAGTGGGGCACAGGTAGGCTAATTTAATTCCCTCCTTCCCTAGCAGGTCTGACTGTTTGACATTCTTTGTTTCCAAGGCTTAACAACAAATATACATCTTTTGTGCAGTTGTTTCTTAAGCTGTGGCCTGTCATTAGGAATCCACAACAAAGAAGTTGAGGCTGAAAAAGATCACCAGGAAATGCTGATGCAATAGCCATGCAGATGATGATATGCTGTGTTTTACAGTAAGGTTCTTCTGCAAAAGCACCTATGGATCTGCTGGAATGGGAAACATCCACCCACCATAGCTGTAAAAGCAAAGGCAGGTGATGAGATGGGGGAGCAGTTTGGGTCATCCCCCACTGCCATGGCCATAGGGACAGCTGCTGAGCCTGCCCTGCTGAGCACCCATCCACGACCAAAGCTTGTTCAGTTGACTGGTTCCATGCAGGAGCATGACCACCACCAAATGCTGTTTTCAGGGGCAAGCTACTACTGCAAGCCTCCCTGTGCTGAGGATGAGGAGGGAGCCACCATCCACACTGTGCTTCTACCTTCTACCAGAGGACCCCCATTTCCACAGTATTCCTACATGGCAGAGGGGAGATAAGGAAGGACTTCCCCATGTAGATCATAGGACTGATTGACTCTTTCAATGCAGTGTTAATCTGTTGTTGTTGCTGGATGCATCTGTGTCCCATCACACGTCTCTCCTCCCCCAAGATTTTATTGAAAGCAAAATTATTTTGCCAAAGTAAGAATTTTAGTCTTGGCTAATATTTTACTAGTTGCACAGCTTGAAATCATAAACACACATCATTTCCGTGGCAGACTGGAAGAGGTGAAAGATAACAGGGCAAAACCCCGAGGGCAGATTTTTCCTACTCCTCCTTTCTGAGGAATTAAGATAACTGGGGGGGGGGGGGGGAAAATACACATATACTCTGCATTTAAATCTTGCATTTTGAAGTGAAGAATATAATGTTTAAAAGTACTGTCACTTTTTATGATCTGTTTTCTCTTACTTCCTCCAACATTCCCTCCCCCATGTCGTCTCAATCTCTTTGTGTGCGTGCAATAATAGACATCCCAGCAAGGTATCATTGTTAGCATGGTTCTGAAGCTCTTCTAAGCTGCTGTTTTCAGTGGAAAATTCTGCAGCTTTATGATATGGTACCTTTCAATATCATTCCTCTAAATGATTCATGTAATGATTGTGGCTACTTGCAGGCCCACAAAAAAAAAACAAAAAAAACCAACCATATATTTTGCCCTCAAGAAGTGCACGACAAACCCTTCTGACAGTAAACACACATGACCTTCTGTATCCCATATACTGCTTGGCTCACTCACATTTCGGACTGATTTCTGAGCGGTGATTCAGCTAAGTCCTGCCCAGCTTTCCATGCTGATAAGACAGGAAAAAATGAGAAAGCAGCAACATTAGACTCATTGTATTCTTTCAAAGCCAAGAAAAAGCCTCTCTGTTTTCCTGTTGTGGTTTTGTTGACACTTCCTTGTTGTGTCCATAGTACTGGAATATGCTCATTATTCACAGCCTTGATGACTGATTTTAAACACACTTTCCTCAAAAGTGAATGAAGTGATAGTGAAATTTTCAGTACGTGCAATTCTTTCCCAGGGTGCTGAGTTTATTGTTCTTATTCTTGAGAGGTTCCTGTAGACTGAAGCCAGAGGCAAATGCACACTGGTGATACGCTCACAGAAAATGAGACATGGGAAAATAGCATTTGCTTGGCGGGAAGATCAAGACCTGAAGGATGATGAAATCACTGGAACTGCCCTCCCTTCCCAGGGGCAGAAGCCCCCAGATGCAACATCTGGGAGGGAGCCAGCATCCCTCACCGCCGCCGAAATCGCATCCGCACAACTTCGCAGCGTGAAGAAGTTTGCCCCTGTGAAACCAAACCACCTCTGATGGCCTTTTATTGTCTCAAACCCATCCACCTCGAACATGATTACTTAATTACATCCCAAACTGGGCAGGCTCAAATCTCATTTATGACATGAGCCTTTTGGTGTATAATAGTCTTAACAAGCCTTAATTTTCCACTCTGTCTTCCTGTCATAGTTACTTACCACTGCTAAGAATAATGAGATAAAAATGCTAGGTGGAACAGCAGAAAGGAAAAGAAGAATCAGTACAGAGCAATGTTCGTGTGGACGTCCCACAGAGGAACACTTAATGATGTTCCTTAGGCACTTCTAAGGACTCAGCTCCTTCTCTGGAATTTAGGCAAAGAAGGGCCACCCCCCAGATTTTGGGGGTGTTTTTTTTCTACAATAGCCTTTTTCCAGACATTGTCAGCCTGAAAGATATGGCTTATACCTTCTGGCCCATGAAATCAAGGAAACTCTACTGGTTTACTCTAGGAAAGCATTTTATTTGAATACTCTTGCCTCAGTGTGACCAATTCACACTATTTTATAGTACGACCTTGCATATCTATTGCCTTTTTTTATTTTTCAGTTCCTTAACTTCCATTTTTTTAAGTTTCTAACGTTCACTGTAAGACTATCATGAAAACACGTTCTGAATGCACCCTGCTGGATCCATAATGCAGGCTTTAGAGTAAAACCAAAACCAGGGTCATGTTACCATTATTTTAATTTTCAGACATTTAAGGCAATATTGGACTTAGTAATTTATTTTTTTTAAGACCACGGTCCTGACTTGTGGAAGCTTGGATCTTTGATTCATTGAATATAGCCATCAACAACTTCAGTGTTCATGTGTTTAGGTTACTTATATTGCCACAAAAGTGTTAAATTCAAAAGAACTCTGAAAGATGGTTTTATTTTTTGCCTTTAATGTGGTTGGGTTGTTTTTTTTTTTTTTCATCTCTTTCACTAGAGCAGACTGTTTGATTTTGTTCAGTGTTTTCAGCTGGTTTCATCTTACACCCTAGTTTAAGGGTGATGTATTATTATCAGTCCCACAAATGACTCTTGCAGGACACTGTTTTATTGGAATGCAACAGCATATAGAAAATAAAAAGCCTAGACAAGAAAATCTGTTTCCATTTATGCATGTGCGTGTGCATATGTATATAAATTGTAACAGAAGATATGAAGATTCTTGGTCTTCTTGCAATCCATTGTTATTTTTTCTTTGTTAATGCCTTCATATTAAGAACTTGATTAAGAACAAAGCTGAGGGTGTCTCACCAACCACTGCAAATAGCTGAGTGCTTCAGGATGAAGGCTGAAGATTTTGTCTCTTAGAGTCATAGAAGGGTTTGGGATGGAAGGGATCTTAAAGATCACCTATTTCCAAACCCCCTGCCCTGGGCGGGGACACCTCCCACTAGACCAGGTTGCTCAAAGCCCCATCCAGCCTGGCCTTGGGCACTTCCAGGGAGGGAGCAGCCACAACACCTCTGGGAAACCTGTTCCAGTGTCTCACCACCCTATGGTAAAGAATTTCTTCCTTTTAAATTTCTTCCTTGTTCTGATTTGTGTTTTCAAACACCAATACCACAAAGAGCTACATCCTTCCCAAAGATTGACCCACTCTCCTCCCTCATCACCTTCAGGGTCTCAGTGCCAGCCCCAGGATGGATGAAGCCATCTCCTTTTGGGGCTCTGCATCCCAAACCAGGGATGGTCCCTGTCCTCTGCGGTGCTCAAAGGAAGTCCTGTACAGTTTTTGGTGTCTCAGGGGACAGCAGGTGAGGGTCAGAAGGCTATTTGCATGGACCTTGTTTCAGAATCGAGGCTTAAATCTGCTTTGCATTAAACGATCTGCACACACAAATATTTTCCTGAGCAGACTTTGGGTGCTACCTTTTATGCCAAAAGGAGCTGTATCTCACAGCTCTTTATTCTTTTATGAATCTTTTTCTCTTTCCTGGCCAAACACATCCGTCTTTTATGACCTCATCATTATCCCAAGATACTTAAAGTCTAATGAAAAAGATATTTTTTTGATATTGAATTACACAGTTACATTTGTTTGGCAACTAGCAGTTTCAGCCTCTCAGACAGATATTCAAACTGTAGTGCCTACTCAGCTTGGGTAAATGAAAGAATACACTCATCTTTTTTTCTTTTTTCTTTTCTAATAAGTTGTCCATTACAGATAAGATCAATAATGTCCTGTCACAGAACGCAGCGAGCAGGGTCTGGGTAGGTCCCACTTGTGTTAAGTGTTGGAAACTTTATTGCAGAAACCTCCTTCAGTCAGTCTTTGTTGCGTATCACCACGTAATTTTTACCTACGAGCATCCAGGTTGGTTTTGCCTTGTGAAGCATCTGCTGTCTGGACTTTGGGGATGGAAATTCAAAGAAGCTACAGAGGACTTCACAGGCACTGCTGTAAATACTACACCCCTTTGTCTTTTTGCTGCCCTTTTCTTTGCTAGTGGAGCGGGGGCCAGGAGGCAGCACACGTAGAGCAGGAAGCACAGCACTACAGATTTCACCTGCAGTGCCTTGTCACACAGATCCACTGTAGCACTCAATGCCTCTCTCTTCTGCTTGATTAAAGATAATAAGGGACAAGTCACTGACACAACCCTTGGAGGCAGGTTGGCTTCCGGAGATAACCAAAGGATGGATTTGTATCACCATATTTATATTTAGGATTTGATTACGTTTTGCTTTAAAATTCTAGTGATATTTTTAGTTTAGCTTATTGAGCATTAGAGCAACCCTCCCTCCAGTGACCAGTCTAATACCTCCAAAGCCCCAAAAGGGGCTGTTGGGACATTAAAGACCATCAATCCTTATGAATAATGCATGTCTTTCCTACTGAGGCTCAAATCCCATTAATACTATAACATTATTACATCTCTTATTTACTCTTTTCTATCTGCGGGATTAAAGATTAATTCTTAACAATTTTTTTCAAATTAAGAGGAAATCTCAGTAGGTCCAAAGCATTTTGCATAGCATATACCAAAGTTATTGCCAGAAGAAGGTTGTTATAGAAAAAAAAAAAAATAAATAACCATGAAATTGATAAGAAATATCCCAAGCGTGTGAGACAAGGGTGGGCATTACAAGGTCCCACCTTGTAATGCATAGAAATCCAGTGTTCTGCATGGTGATTCCTCATCCTGGTGTCCAGAATGAGTCCATCTGCGACAGGCAGACAGGACTGAATGGCATTACGGTAAAATATCAACAGCATTATCTGTCTGACCGGGAAAAGGAAAACCATGGAGGTCACCAGAACAGTTTGCAAAACCACTTTCACTCTCTTTGGATGTGGCTGATTCCAAATGTGCCGTGGTCTGATTAGGCAGAACCTGGATGGCAGAGCCTCTCTCCCTGTAGGGTCACCTCGGTAAGATCTCAGCCTCCTCTGCATGTCTGACTACTACTGCTAATACCTCTGCCGCTGCTGAATAATTAATTACAGTGAGGATCTATTAAAATCCAGTTGCCCTCCATGTTCTTTTCATAGTTAGCAGAAACAAATAAAGGAAAAGCCAGAAGACTGAGCAACTTGCCTAGCGAAGCTCAGAAAGGAGCAACCGTCTTTGACTATCACTGCACGTTCAAAGATAAATCTTAGAAATGAAATAACATACACTAAGGTGAAGTACATCAAATTCAGAAAAAAATACAGCTTTGCATGCATAACTAGATTTCTGATATATTCAGTATCAAATCCAAAAGGTAGCACGTTGCAGGAAAAATATATTCCTGTACCCAGTGCAGATCTGCTACCTTGCTGAATTATTACTGAGGTGTTTGTTACGTTACAGAATTCAGCAAATAAATTGCCTTCCCCAGCCCTGTTAGATAATTTGCCTTTGTCCAGAACTGACCACACATTCTGCTTCTGAAGTGCACAGAGGCAGTAAAAAGAATACAGAGGTTTAGCAAGTCAGGCACTGAGGGACTAATATTCAGCAATGCTAATTCCAGCTAAATTTATATTGTATTGAAAGAAAGTGCTGTTAAAGAACAGCTTGGCTTACATCAAGACATGTGGTTACCAGATTACTTTCTATCTCCGCTCAAAAACATTTAGAGAATTCCTCATTAAAATTATTTAAAGTGAAACCAGTCAAATAAATCTACTTAAGTGTGTTGTTGCATTGCCTCATTTGTGCTGAAAAAATGCTGCTTGTTTTTTACATTCTATTTTAACTGTACATAGGAGGCTTTACTCGCCCATTAACAAAATACATCACCTCCCAATTGCTTTCTATACCTCCTTAAATGTTAAACATAAACACATATACCATCTGTTTCCTATCATGACACCAATCCAAAATGGCTGCACTAGACACCTCCACATATTAGATCATCTTAAAACACCTTAGCGGTTTTGCTTTATGGAGTTATTTTTCCTGTGACAAATTATAAACCTATATTTCAAGAAAACGACCAGTCTGCAGCCTCCGTTGCAAAATCTGCGTAGTTCCTCTTTCTTTTAGCAAAATGTGCTGGCTTGTATCTGATGCAGCACTTCTTTTAAAGCCATAGGCCACTTTTGTTGCTATGGTATCCTACAAATCCGGTTAATTTCTCCAGTTAATAATTTCTCAGCTAATAATTTGCGAAGCGTTCGGGTTGAAAACATTGCGCTTCAATACAGTCACTGTTACAACTTACAAAATTATGATGTAGCTGTTGCGTAACCGAAACTGCAGAACAAATTACAAGGTTTATCATCAGTCTGCAATCAAAACTAGATCTCAGTGAAAAATCACATTTCTGCTAAAAAAAAATATATATAGAAAATAAATATTAGCTTTGCAATGCTTGCAGTTGTAAACTCCAGCTATCAAATATTCAATGGGAAATTGACAAAATATAGTTATAAATGTCACTGAGTGAAAATTTGGTCCTGAATGGATTTCAAATGTGCTTCTTCCCCGGGTTCAGCTCTATGAAAAAAATGACTGTGTCTGGAGCAAGTTGAATTCAGCGAGGAATTTCTCCTTCACTTAAATGAGCTTTTGACCAAGGCCTCACAATATTAATGCATGAACCTGCAAACCCTTATTTCCCAGGGTAGCTCCAATGAATCCTAGACTGATTAAACCTCTGTAGACCTATGTGCAAAAGCAATACTCCATCTGCTCATTCTCTCTTCTATGTAGAGAGCTCAAATGGTTATGAGATGGTATTGCTACAGGTTTGATCAAAAATAAATGCCATCTATCTAGGGACCATGAATAAGGGATGAAACAGCCAGTGTAGAGGTAAAAGAGCTACAGGGGAAAGGAAAAGAAAAAAAAAAAAAGAAGAAAAGAAAAAAAGAAGATACTATTGCCTTGGACTGTATAATCTCAGCAGAGTTCCTTGCCATGTCAGAGGCTTTATTTCAGAAGCACCTGTTAATGCCTCTTGGCTACACAATCCGGTGGGATGAAGCGAAAGCAGGCACACTTCTGTGAAGGTACCTGCTGCTCAGTATCTTGTCACCAGAAATAAACAGCTGGAGCATTGGTGGTGTTGCCTACTCTAGAAACCAGTGCTACTTGAGGAAGGAAATCTGGAAAATCTTGAGAGGTATTGCAGAGATTTCCTATCTGAGACATTTTGTCTCCAAGGAATTTTTGAAGAGTGGAGGAAGGCAAAGGAAATGCCGGTCCTTGCATGCTTGAAAAGGCAGAGGGAAAACCTTCTCTACCTGTGTGTGTCTCCCCCCACCTCCCCCAGCTCTTGTGCAGTTAGAGCTCCCCTTACTGTTTCACTCTACCTTAACTCCTCTCTCCAGACAAGGCTAAGGAGACCTCCAACGGGTGGACCATGGAGCCTTCCTCTTATTAAAGGCTGTCTCTCCCTGCTGTGTGAATATGTAAGATTGCGTTCTCCTTTGGTGCTGCATAAACAACACTCAGCTACTTTTTGAAACAATCACCATAGTGTTTTTCCTTCCCCTTGTTTGTAATTTTGCTGCTGGTATTTGCGCGATATACAGAGGCTTTTTTTATTCCTCAGAGCTTTCAGTGCAATTAAGGAAATCAAAGAGCGAATGCTCGAGCAGTTGAGAAGAATGGAAGAGGTGAAAGATGAACACAAAGGCAGAGGTGCCACGAACGACTCCCAAAGAGGAAAGAATCAAATGCAGCCTGTCTTCAACATGCTCTGACGGGCACAACAGTTCTGGATTCAGTACGCGACAAATCATCATACGCTTTAGAGGGGAGAGAGACAATACCTTCTAAACAATATGAACATCCAGCTTAAGAAAATAACAATCACTCGCCTATTGTGAAATCCAAAGTCAAGCTGTATTTACAATACACAGTTGTTCAAATCAGCTGGTAAACTCTACTTGCACTGGCCACTTGTACACCAGGAGTTTTCACACCCCAGAGGAAAAAAAAAACAACAAACAAAAAAACCAACAAAACAAACACCCAGACTGGTTCGGTTTTGGGATTTTAACTGTTTCATCTTGATCTTTGCGTGTACATATGTGTGCCTAAGTGCACAGACGTGCCGTAACTAACCTTTGCAGCAAGAAGCTGACAGGTTGGCTCACAGGCTCTGTCCTCATTTTCACCTCGGTAACCTCAGTTGAAGTTGTTGAGACTTGCTGAGGCTACTCATCCAAGTCCATACCTAAGACACCTGACTTCTTCACCCTCAAATTCACATCACTTCCCAGCTGCTCTGCGTTTCAAAACCTGGAATTAAGCAAGCCTGCAGTAGATGTGTATGTTGAAATGCACTAACCCTGAAATGGCTATTGCTTTTTGCGTTGTAGTTTCCTTGTTGCCCAAGAGCTGTCACTAGCCTTTTTTTTTTCCTGACCACCACTTTTTTTTCAGTAGTACTCTTGAGAAAAAAAAAAGGAGTGGGTTCTCAATAATGTCCTTAATCATGGAGTTATCAGGCCTTTATTTTATTATTATTTTTTTAAACAGTACAGGAGGACACAGCCCTAGTTGACACACACCCAATAAACAGGCAAAAATTTGCCAATTCTCGTTCCGTGTTACACACCCATTGAACATTTTGGGTGGAGAATCTTCAAGGTCAAGCTCAGTTCTTTAAAAACATCTCCATTTCTATGTTGGATATAGATGAGGAGGCAAAAGGTCACAATCTCTAAGCCTTGGGAACCTTCTCTTAAATCTATTGCAACTGCAACTGTTTCCCAGGAGACATCTGTGTTTCATCGGGCGAGATATTGTACCAGTGCTAAAATTTAATGTATCCCTCGTGTTGCAGACAACAAATTTGCTTAAGTTGCTGTTTCTTTCTTGGCTATACAGCGGCATATTATCTACTTACTAGCTGGCTGCAGGGCTACCTGAGGTAGGTGGCAAGGGTCTCCCCTCCACACCGTTTCTGCCTCAATCTGTATTTATGGATTCAGTTCTTTTCTGCATCATTTTTAGACCATTTCTCATCGAAAGCCAGGAAAACATTCAATTACCGTGAGCCGAATTCACATGTTCAAAGTCAGTTTCTCAGCACATAAACTTTGCCATTTCAGCCGATGTTTTCATTGATGCTTAAAGGAATTTTTAACACCAGCATGAGCGAAGCAGAAGCCACAAGGCAACAGCAAACAAGTTCTGCATATGCGTCCCAAACCAGCGTAGATGCCAGGCGTGCTTTGAAGAGCCATTGCTCTGACAGAAAGGCAGTTCCCACAGGCTTGCGTTTGTGTGGTTGGAGGTCACCACCAGCATGTGGGTCAGGTCAGCCCTACAGCAGATCTGGGCCAGGCAGATCTCTCCGGGTTCCTTCCCTGCATCTCACAACTGCATCTCCAAGGTTCGGGGTTTGCTTCCCCTCGCTGAGGCAGTTCAAAGTCCCACGCTCTGCAGTAAAAATTAAGGACAGGCACCTCCAGCCCAGCCATCTCCTTCCTGGGTTTTTGCTTCCCTTTCAATGCCCACTGAATCTCCCTTCCCACGTGCAGAACGTGTCCTGCACACCTTCACCTCTCCAGAACAAACCATTTGGAAGAAAGGTGCAGTCTTGCAGCAACAATCGCCTTGACTGTTTATTCCACCGAGACAAAAGATGAGTCAACAAGAGCTTCTCAGATGTTGAAGAACTTTTAGTTTCTACTGCCAAAGTTACTTTCTCATCGGGGCACTAAGAGGCCTGACCCAATGGTGTTTGTACCTGCAACCAGGTGACTCAATGGAAGGGTTGACGTAGAATTGGGGTGTAGGACGTCAGAGAGGAGAAAGATGAAACCAGACACATGATGCTGATAAGAATTTCTTTTTATGTTATTCCAATAAAAAATACATTCATACAGAAATATAACAATCTTGCAAAAAACAATTTCAAATAAAATCTTGTAAAACAAAATTTTTACAAAAATCTTACAAAGAGATTCTTTAGATAACAGGGTGCTTCAAAAACAAAAAAAGAAATTTCACTAATAGAAACTTTTTTCTTCTTAAATTTCAAGAAAAAAATGTTTTTATTTTTATTTTTTTTTTTTTATTATTTTTCAGCTTGATTGAGGCTCAGTTATCACCTGAACAAAATGTACTTGCTTATTAAGAAAATTACAGGCATTTGACATATGGCACACAGCCCCACCCCATCCACACAAGTCTGATGGTATTTCACAATTGAGACAAGCCAGTGCAAGTTTAATATTATTTTTTTTGTTTGGGGTTGGGTTGTTTTTTTTGTTTTGTTTTGTTTGTTTTTGCTTTTGTTTACTTTCTTCTTTATAAGAATTATGGCTAAGCCAAGGACAATGCAAACAAGGAGTTAAAAACACAACAAAACCCAACCCTAAAGAGAAATTCATATTCTGGGAAATTTTGTTTGCTTAGGGGAAGGGAAAAAAAAAAAGCAACAAACCAAAAAATAAAACCAAAAAAGAAGGGAAAAAAAAAAAACAAAACACAAAAAAAAACCAAAAAAACAGAGGTGCATTTTCAGGCAACTTAAACCAAAAATGAAATGAGAATGATTTAAGCCTGTGTGTTGCTTAGAACCAGATCACTTGCATATACTTTGTTTTAAACCACTTATCTACACACATTTCCAGGAAGATATACCAAAATATTAGCATAGTAAGCAAGACCAAGAATAAATAGAAAAAGAAACAGGTCACATGTTTCATTGCGTCGACGTAGTGAGCTGGTTTAAAAAAAAAAAAAAATAATAAAAAAAATAAAAATACTGCTTTTGGACAGACTATTTCTACTCTAGGAAAAAACAGTCTTTATTTTAGCTCAACTATGTAAAATTAGAGCTCAACCACCACAACGACTAGCTCACTCACAGGTCCTCCAGTAAGCTGGAAGGCCAAAACCAGAGTGTACTTCATCTGCACACAGCTAATATTCTTTTAGCATGCCAATATTCGGTTCATATCATTCTTAAATGGCCACAGATACGCTATTCCAGACAACCTAATAACTACAAAACACAGTCAGCAGTCTGAGAAGGACTGAATGCCAACGAAGCCTTTAGCATACCACGATGCTAAAGGTAAAGCCTCTAAAAATGCTAGATTTTAATTAACTCTATCTTTCATTTCTTTGTCTCCTTAATGACCGTTTTGG
>JAAGNO010024151.1:0-37292 GCA_033439905.1 Ceryle rudis
CTCCGGCCTGGCTCTTGGAGCCCCCCATGTGCCCCACCACAAATCTCCCAGTGCCCACCAGTCTGTCACCCACCGCGACCCCCCCGTAACCCCCAACCAACCTGATCCCTCCAGCGTGGCCCCACTAGCCACTAGCGACTGCATACCCCAGTCTGCCCCCCGACACCCAGCAGTGCCCCGCCCTCCGCCTGCCTCCCCCGAACCCCGCTCCAGGCGGGGGCCCCGGGTCCCGCGGCGCGCCCCAGTGTGCAGCCAGGGCGGTGCTAGCCTCTGCGGCCACTCCCCCTACCCGCCAGGCGTTGCTGACTCAGCCGGCGGCTTATCGTGGGCCGAGATTGCGGCCCCGGCCGGCCCCACCCGCACCGCACCGCCGGCGATCCCCGGCTCCTCACTGCCCACCGACACCGCCACGCTGCGGGGAGATCACCCCCGTCGCCCTCTGCCGCCCTGCATTTGCCACCCTTACATCCTCATGTGGCGGCCAATAGCACCACTGCCATCCTCATGCAGGGAACGGTGTGCGGGGTCCTGCAGCCCACCCCAGGGCCCCAAAATGCACCCAGGGTCGCCATGCCCCGGCGCGCTGCGGCGCTATCGCAGGTTGCTGGGCGGCGGGACCTTGGAGTGGGCCGTTAGCTGAGTTAATAGTTGACAGGCTGTTTGCTTTTCCCGGCTGCACTTTTACACATTAAATCTGGGTGTTGATGGATCCCCAAGAACTAGCCAGAAGCCTGTAGCAGCGGATCAAGGTGCTCCGGATGCTAGGGGTGCCCAGAGCCGTCCCCTGGGATGGAAAGCGGATCCCCAAGCATGTGCCCAGGTTGCCGAACACGTGGTGTGTTCTCAGCAGGGGAGCGCGGCCAGGGGGACTACAGAGCTCTCACGGAGACCGTCCTGAGGGGCTATCCCTGCTTCGGTGCTGCGATGGCCCCATGGCTGTTCCCCGGGGGATGGTCAGCCGCGGCAGTGGGTGCCTTAGAGGTGTGAGGGCAGGCTGGACACACCTGCAGTGTTTACTTTGCAGGGAGCAAGGGCTGGAATAAGCAAGGCTTTTCGGGAGGAGGTGGGTGGTGCGCTGGAGGGCAGTATAAAGTCCAGGGTACTGTGTTGGAGGCTGAGGCTGCTGCACTACCCGAGAGTTTTGTCTGTCTCATTGCTGAGGTGAGAGCCTTGTGGGCACAGCACTGCTATGGGGGTGGCCACACATCCTCCAGCCGGAAGGCATCAGGGGGTCCAGGGTGGAGGCTGAAGAAGTTGGCCAGGGGCCAGGGTGGGCAGAGCCGGGGGTGTTGGTCCCTATGGGGGGAGTGAGGCAAGGAGCAGTGCATGGCCTGGTCTCTGGCTACCCTCCTCACTGCTTAACTGGAGGGTCTTTGCCCATAACTGTTTGCACAATTCCAGGCACTTGCAACCCTGGCTTGAGGAGTGGACATGGCATTTGGGATGTCATTATTGCCCTGCCACTCTGTGGGCCCCCAGCTGGTATGTTTTACTGTATGTGCTGCTCCCCTCATGAGGCTGGGAACAAAGCCAGAGGGACGTGGCTTCATTCCTGTGGCAATGGGGCACAGTGTTATGGTGTGGCTGGGACAGCAGCTCTTAGAGCCATAGGCACAGGGGGTCTGCAGGCACAGTGGCTGTTGCCCTTGCCAGTGTGTCTAAGCAGTGGCACAGCATCAGTGGCCTCCTGCTCCGGGAGAGGAGTACAGATCCTGCAGCACATAGTTCTCAACACTGAGCCACAGCCCCTCTTAGCACATAGCCAGTGCCACCCTGGTGGACTATTTCCCATGTCCCTGATAGGATGGGGCACATGCAGCACAGCTCCAGCACTGTCACAGCTGTCAATGCTGGCACCAAGCCCCTGGCGGCAGAGCCTCAAGGGCATGGCAGGACCCACAGGGACTGTATCCAGCGCACCCAGCCCCGTGGGTGCCCACAGTCTGCTCAGTGCCATGGTGGGGAGCAGCCAGACCCCAGCTTCAGTCATGGTGCCCCAAGATATCCATATGGGATGGGCACACAGATGTGCTTTGCCATGCATCCTAGGGAAGGGACCACAGGCATCCTGACTGTCCACCCTGGTAATGCCTGTGGTGCAGGTCCTGACAGATAAAATTTTTGATGAGCACTCCATGTCCAGTATTTGGGGGTGCTACAGCCATGGTTGGTGTGGGGCAAGGTGGGAGTGGGTGTGGGGCTGGGCAGTGAGAATGAAGCACACAGGCACTTTGTTTCACTAGGGTAGGCGGAAGTCAGGGCGTTGTATCTGAATGCTAAAGTGTGTTGTTCAGGGGCTGATAAAGGCTCCATTGTATGTAAACAGTTTATAAAGCAGCATATGACTTCCAGCGCAGGGCAGTGGCGGATAGAGACGAGGGCAGGCGGAGCAGAGCTCTCTTGTGGGAGACATGAAACCTTAGAGGGGGCCATTGGGGGCAGCTCGCGAGGACCCTTCCTCATCGGCAGGTATGCGCCACCAAGACCCTCCACATCAGGGGAGGCAGGAGGGCAGGTCACCAGCCCCCTCAGCATCATGGTTGGGGAGGGGTGAAGCAGCTTCCAGGGCTGCTCAATACTGGCAGGCGGTCCTGGCAAGTCAGGAGTCTGTGCTTGGGCTGCAGGATCACCTCTAGCTCCCCAGATAAGGACAGTTCTAAGAGGGTGGCAATGCATGGCTGCATGGTGGTCCCCACAGCTTGGGGGGTCCCAGCTGCATTACTGCAGGAGTGAGTGGAATGAGAGCAGGGAGGTGCTGGTGCAGAGGAGCACATGGAGCTCCTTGGGTCCATCCCTAGCCAGAGAGCTCAGTGCTGGGTGCAGACTTGGGGGCCCTTTGGAGGTGTGGGAGCTTCACCCCTATCATCTGCAGCACCCATGGATCAGGATCTCTGTACCAGTGTGGAGTGGCATGGTAGGAGCAGCTGGTGCTGCAGGGCCAACTGGCCTCCTGCCTGCTTCAGCCAAAATACTGCCCAGAGGCATGTCAGCAGTGGGAGCTATGCTGCCATCCATCCATCCATCCATCCATCCATCCATCCATCCATCCATCCATCCTACCAGGGCTGAGGCAGATAGTTGCTTCCTGGTTCCTCCTGGAGCTGCTGCTATCAGGGCAGAGACATGGGTCTCTTCCCACTCCTAACACCATCTCTTGCTGCTTGCTCCTGCAGACGTGAGGAACAATGAACTGGGCTGGTCTCTACACGGTGCTGAGTGGGGTGAACCGCCACTCCACTTCTATTGGGCGCATCTGGCTCTCTGTCATCTTCATATTCCGGATAATGGTGTTGGTGGTGGCAGCTGAGAGTGTCTGGGGCGATGAGAAATCTGCCTTCACCTGCAACACCCAGCAGCCCGGCTGCAACAGTGTCTGCTATGACCACTTCTTCCCCATCTCCCACATACGTCTGTGGGCCCTGCAGCTCATCCTTGTCACCACACCGGCCCTCCTTGTGGCGATGCATGTGGCCTACCAGCAGCACCAGGAGAAAAAGCTGCTGGTGCTGACGGGGCACGCAGACCCCAAGCACATGGAGGAGGTGAAGAAGCACAAAATGCGCATATCGGGTTCACTGTGGTGGACATATGTCTGCAGTGTGGTCTTTAGGCTGCTCTTTGAAGCTGTGTTCATGTACATCTTCTACATGCTCTACCCAGGCTACCAGATGGTGCGGCTGGTCAAGTGTGAGGCTTACCCCTGCCCCAACACTGTCGACTGCTTCATCTCCCGGCCCACCGAGAAAACCATCTTCACTGTCTTCATGCTGGTCACCTCCAGCATCTGTATTGTTCTCAATATGGCAGAGCTGGTCTACCTGGTGGTGCGGGCCTGTGCTCGCCGAGGTCAGCATAACTCCAACCACCCGTCGGGGAAGGGCTCCTTCTATGGGCACAAGCTCTCTGCTGAGTACAAGCAGAATGAGATCAACCAGCTGCTGACAGAGCAGGATGGCTCCCTCAAGGACATGCTGCGCCGCAACCCTGGGCTGCAGGAGAAGGGTGACCGTTGCTCTGCCTGCTAGGGTCAGTGCCATGGGGGTCACAACCCTTGCCCCTGCCCCACAGCCCTGTGCTGTCCTTGTCCCACGGATAGCATCCCTCAGGTGCCAGTCTGGCACTTCTGGATGGCCAGGAAGGTGTCTTGGGTCATTAAATCTCCATTCTCAGGTACTGCCTCCTTCCTTTCTGCTTCAGCCAGCATGTACCAGGGGCTGGGGTGCCAGTGTGGGGTGTCTACCCCTGCACCACAGACCAGGTGGGTGGCACCAGGAGCTGTGGGGGCTGCCAGTGCCCAGGCTGGGCTGAGACCATGGCTGTGGTGTCCTGGCAGCTGGCAATGCAGGAGCAGTGACCCCTGTGTGGCATTGAGCAGTGTCCAAGGGCTCACACTCCCCCAGCACCAGCCCCTGCAGCCTCAAATATATTTAGAAAGGTGCCCAGACCAAAACTAGGGGGAAAAGGTTTCCCCAGTGGCTGTTTCATCTGCCAGTCATAATGGAGGCCAATGGGGCACACAGGTCCCTCATGCCCAAATAACCCCACACCCACTGTCAGGCAGACAGATGAACATAGCTGGGTGGACCTGTCTGCACCCCTCTAAGGAGCCTGGGACCAGCCAGGAAGGAGCCTTACATCATCCTTCACTGCCCTGCTGAGGGGAGCTGACACCACAGGAAAACTGGGCTCTGCTCCACACACCTGCCAACGGTGAGGGGTCCCCATGCCAGATCCCCACCATGCTGGGAGCACCATGGGGACAGCATGGTGGGGCTGCTTTCTGCCAGAGGTCTTTGCTCCTGCTGCGCTCTGCGTGACAGGTTAGGGGGTCTGATGGGATGTAGGGTGGGCATACTCCGGGGACAGTCCTGTGTTGGGAAATTACATGCCTGCCTGGCCAAGGGATGGGGTGGCGGTTTGGTGGTTTGGTGGCTATGTCTGGAGGGTGGCTGTCTTGCAGAGCACTGCGGCGTGTGCCATGGGGGACTGGAGCCTGCTGGGGCGGCTGCTGGAGAGCACCCAGGAGCACTCCACAGTGGTGGGGAAGGTCTGGCTCACCGTTCTCTTCGTCTTCCGCATCCTGGTGCTGGGGGCAGCTGCTGAGCGGGTCTGGGGCGATGAGCTGTCTGGTTTCTCCTGCGACACGCAGCAGCCTGGCTGCCAGAATGCCTGCTATGACAGCACCTTCCCGATCTCCCACCTCCGCCTCTGGGTCCTGCAGATTATCTTCGTGTCTACCCCTAGCCTCGTGTACCTGGGCCACATCTTGCACCTGGTGCATCTGGAGGAGAAGGCACAGCAGCAACTGGTGGCAAGGGCCAGCAGTGGAGCCAAGCGGCAGCACCCCAGGCAGACCCAACTTCCCATGGGAGACCTGCAGGGACAGGTCTGCATGCGGGGAGCTGTCCTTAGAACATATGTCTGCAACGTCATCTTCAAAGCTCTCTTAGAAGTAGGCTTTATTGTGGGCCAGTATGCCTTGTACGGCTTCCAGCTGAAGCCCCTCTACACTTGCAGCCGCTGGCCCTGCCCCAATACTGTTAACTGCTACATATCCCGGCCCACTGAGAAGACCATCTTCATCCTCTTCATGTTGGGGGTAGCCTGTGTATCCCTGCTGCTCAACCTGGTAGAGATCTACCACCTTGGTCTCACCAAGTGCCGTCAGGGATCAAGCCCCAAGTCCTGCATCCTGCCCAGTCCTGGTGGCCCTGCAGGATCCCACAGCACCCATGTCACCCTGTCCTGCAGTGGCAGCACTGTGGCTGCTGGCAGACCTCCCCAGAGCCTGGCATCCTTGGGGAAGTCAGGTGCACAGCTGGGGGTGGTTGGTGGGTCCCATGGGAAGGTGCAAGTGGCAGACCTGGCAGTGTGAACGTGTCCTGCTGGGATGCTCAGGGATGGCTGATGCACAGATAGCCACAGTTGTGGTTCCATCTCTGGGACCTGCCAGGCTCATGGCATGGACCTCAAGGCCAGCACAAGAGATTGGCATAGCCTCAGGACACAACTCAACTGCTTACTGTGCTCCTGTGAGCAGTGGGGCTGAGAGTAGGGCTGGGTGAGGGCAGAGGCCTGTTAGCCCTGGGGAAACAAATAAACACCCACCGCACTTCACTCGGCTCCTGCTCTGCCCCTAAGAACCGCGGTATCACTTTCTGACTGGTCTGTCCCATGGACACACTGTGTGGTCAGAGCAGAGCCAACACTGGATTGGGTTCTGCAAGGGACAGGCAAGGAGAAGCAGGGCAGGAACAAGCAGGGTGTGCCAGGCTGGTACCCGTGAGCACAGGGTCAGGCGCCATTCCAGCATGCCAGAGCTAGCAGCATACCCGAGGCCAGACATGGCATAAAGTGTAGGCAGCAGAGGTAGGCAGAGATGTACAGGAGCAAGGTGCATGGCAGAAGTGGGACAGTAGCCCTGCTCTCCTGCCCTGCCCAGCCTGCTCATGGAGGAAAAGCAGGCACGGTTTTCTGCATCTTTATTTGAAATGAATGGTTTCCAGAGACACAGGGTTAGTCCTACCACCCTGGCAGCACTACAACAAGACAGGTGAGTGGCTCACTCTCCACATGGACACAGAACAGATGGCCCTGGGCCAGGGCCCAGAACAATATATACAGGCTCAACAGAAGACCCGTGTACAGCTCAAGAAAACCAACCAGAACATGAGGAGGGGCATGAGGCAGGAGGGAGCAGCACAGATGGAGCCAGGCTTGTCCCAGGCAGGGCATTGGCAATCTGTTGCTTTGGGAGGGAGGGAGGGGGAGACCAGGCAAAGCTCTTCACTTTTGCCAGCAGCTGCCCAAGGCTGGCATAGAGGGACCCACTGATAACGCTTTGCACCAGGGAGGAGGATTATGCCAGGATAGAGGGCAGTAGGGCAAGAGGGGCAGCACTAGCACATACTTGTCTCCCTCAGCTTTCCATCAACTCAGAAAATATTGACAAAATTGAGGGAGGCAGCCCAGGGCAAGTCTGGGAATGCCTATACCTTCATGTTCCAGCACTGGCTTGCTCTGTTCCTTGCAGACAGCCTACACTTCTCCCACTCCTGGGAACAAGTACTCCCCCTGACCCAACAGCTCTCATGCTGCCAGTGATTGAAAACACCATCCTGCTACAGAAGAAGAGCTATCATGCCACCTGCAGCCTCAAGAGGGGATGCTAAAGGAAGGGGGAATTAAAAGCCTCAGGGCTGCTGGTCCTAGACACTGCTCTGCCATATTGTGTGACTCTTACTCTGGGGCAGGGGGAGAAGATAGTAGTGTCAGGGCTGGGGGTAGAAGGGGGACAGAGCTGGGCAAGGGAGGTTGCCCTTGGGGGCTCAGCCACCCCTGCCCTATAGGGACTGCCCCAGGAAAGATGTTTCACCCAGCAGCTGGGAGAGGAGGCAGGGCTGAGTGCAGGGGCCACATATGTAAAAGAGGCCTGTAAGAAGCAGGATGGGATGTTCAAATCCGGTAATGATTAAGGGACAGCACAGCTGCAGCACTGTCCCTTCCCACACTGCATGGCCTCTGTCCTGCAGCAGGAGGCAGGGAGAGGAGGTGTCCAGGGCTGGAGCACAGCCAGCCTGGCAGCACCTCACTCTTAGTCCATGTCATCTTCCAGGCCGCTGAGACGACTGTGTTCCTCATAGATCTCTCTCACGGCCAGGATGCGGTTGAGCATACTCTCCAGCATGCTGCGGTCCATGGGGATGACTGAGTACCAGAGAGGGGACTCGGCAATGCACGACCGTTCGGGCTGCAGGTAGAAGACATCATTGCGGTTCCGCAGACTCTCAGGACTGTAAAAAGAGAGGAAAGTGAGCCCTGGGATATCAGCTCATGGAGCTCAGAAAGCCTGGCCTGCCCTCCTGGTTATGGGGGGTGCCTCAAGACTTGTCACAGTCTCTCATCCTTCAGCAGGATGAGGACACAAACTGAGTATGCAGCTTTTCGCTCAGGACCAAGCCTGCTAACCAACCAGGACTCATACTGCACACTCCTGCCTGTCTGGAAAAGTAAGTAGTAGAAGGGGACAGAAGTATTCTCTCAACCATGGTCTATACAAGCAGCACAGACTGTAGGCAAAGCTTCAAACAAGTACAAATGTTTAGAGAGCAGCAGCCGCTCCACAGGGTCACAGAGAAATGGAGAGGTGGCCCCAAAATGGCACATGCCCCTTCTCCAGAGAAAGCCTCACCATTTGGAAAGATAAAACTCATAGAACTTGACTGGACATCTGAGTGGGTTCATCCTGTTCTCCCGCTGCTCCAGCATCGGTGCTTCCTCATCACGCTTCCGCTTGCCAGAGCTCCCATCTGCAGAAGGGGAGAGAGCTGGATCACAGCTGGGACTCAGTGGGGGAGGCAGGGGGAGGGACAGAGAGATACTCCGTCAGACCCTACCTCTGCCTTTCTTCTGCTTGGCAGGAGTGTAGTAGCGGATGCTCACCACCTTTGTGACACCACGGGCTGTGGTGCACTTGCGAGACTGGCGCACCACATTGGTAAAGGAGAGCTGCATGTGCTCCTCTGCTGTCTGCAGCCCAAAGAACTTGGTGTTGAAGAACATGAGGGTGTTGAGGAGCACGAAAGGTGAGTAAACACCCAGCTGCTTGCACTCCCAGAGGTGCTCCTCCTCAACACGTGAGAAAACTGTGTCTGCAATGCACAGATGAAAAACCAGGTCACATAAACAGTGGCCTTGTGGCAATCTCTTCACTGTGCCCAGGCAAGCTCACTGCAAAAGCCTGACACTTCAAAACATCCCCTTTCCTACAAGGTTACTTTTTCAGAGCCATCAGCAGAGCTAAATGCTGGCTCCGCCCAGCCACCAGCCACCACAGAGCACAACTAAACTACAGGCCAGAACCCCTATCACTCCTAACTGTTCATCCCTATAAACGGCCACAAAGTGAACTCCAGGTGAGTGCTCCACCACTCTCAGAATGAGATGAAGGAAAAGCAGCAGGCAGGACAGACATGGCCAGCTCCTGTCTAGACACACAGGTCTGAAGCCAAATGCCTCTACTTGGGACAGCCAGCATGTAGAGTTGAAGCTGAATCTGTGAACTAACCACTGACAAGACACAGCAGGGAAGGGCAGCCCAGATCACAGCATCAAGAAAAGCCTCTGCAGAGGTCTAAGTTACTCCACTCACAAGGCAACAGCACAGCAACCCTGGCCAACAGTCAGCACAGCATGCAGGGCTTGCCCATGTGCTGGGAAAACAAAGGCATGTGCCTGTGTGCCTTTTTTGCCAAAGGATGAACACATAACTGTAAAGCACTGTAAAGATTCAAGCTGTCCCAGAACACAAAGCAGCAGTGCTTGGCTCACAGCTACCCTGACTTTGACCAACAGAAGCTGCTGAGGTGTGAATCAGGTTGACTCTGCTGTTAATATGGGTCAGTATGACCCCAAGACAGAGCAGAACCATGCTGCCTATGCCAAGAAAGAGGCTTGAGGCTGGGACAGCACAATCAGATCAGAGGATCCAAGGCTAGAAGCACTGGGTACATGTGGTGACTGAAGGTATTCTGGAAACACATACTATTTGGTAAGATTGTGGGTTGCCAGCCGCTGAGGGACTTGTTCAGCTCCTGCACAAAGGTCAGGTAGTAAAGGTCTGTAAATATATTCACCATACGATTGTTCTCGAGCAGGTACTAGAAAGGACAGAACACATGGTCAAGAGAGACATGGCAGCACTTGGAATGCAAACCCTCCCCAGAGAGCCCCTCCTTGTACAACTAGAGCTGTAGGGCAGACTCCTTAAATCAGACACTTCTGAGAGCTGTGAGGAAAACCCCAGGACATGACAAAGCAGACTTTGTGCTAAAGAAGGGATTGAGTTTGGTGAGATCTCCCAGCCCTGTGAAAGAAGGGTGCAAGACTGGGGAATAGCTGCCACCCTCCTCGCTGGGTTTGAGAAGAAAAACAGAAACAGGTGGGCTGCTGTTCCTGGGTTGAGGCACTGAAGGAGAGTCCAGTGAGCCTCTCTGGGTCCCCAGAAAGCAGAATAAAGGGTACAAGCTCCTCTCACCAGATCTAACCCCAAGGTCTGGCTATGGAGGACTTGAGGGCAGCAAGCCCTCCCTCACCTGCTGGATGCCAAGGCAGAGGTAATAGATGCTGTCTGGTTCGTAACGCTCCCCATTGGGCCGTGTTATCTCCTTGACAAACTGGGCCAGGCCATAGTTGAGCTCAGCTGCTGTGCAGGCCAATATATCTTCCTTGATCCTCATGGGCTTGGCTGCGGAGACAAGCACAGCAGCTTTAGACAGTAGCCTCCACATCCAGGAGAACCTCAACATGCCAGAACCCAGCTTCTGGGAGGCTTCTGCCACTCTACCCCATCCAGACACAGCACTTACGGCCAAAGCGTAGCTCCTCTCCCTTGCTGGTCTCTCCTCCTGCATACTTGGCTTGCACCCAGGACTTCCAGGCATTCACACCATATGAGTAGTTCAGCACTGTGCAGCTGGGCTGGCTGCTCATTGAGTCCCGGGAACAGCTTTCAGAGAGCACCAGACGCTTCTGCCCCTGCAGAGAGGTGTACTGTGAGACTGGGCACCTACATGGGACAGATGTGTGAGTCCTGGCTACCCCTCAGACCTGCTGACTGCCAGCTCCCTCCCAATGTGCCTGTGCCCATGCCAGCAGGCATTTTTCTGATGATAGCCAAAAGAACATGGCCCATTAGTTATGGGGGCCACAAGCACGAAAGAGGCCACCTCACACAACCTGTGGCATTCAAAGCTCCTCCGAAGTGACAGGTGTCTTTTCAAGGAGTGGTCCATAGGCCAGGTATGCCCTGAAGGGAGAGGGTACAACCTCCCCAGCATACTGAAGCCTCTGGCACACTTCAACTGATACATCCCAGGTGGCAGCTCCCACTACAAATACAAACTGCTTTAAGACAGGCAGTACTCATGGAGAGCTCACCTTTCGGACAGCGCGAGGCAGATCTTGCTCTGTGGACACATCGTCTGGTCCTACCAGCCCACAGTCAAAAAGGAAGTCCACACTGGGGTTGATATCTAGAGGGTCTGAAAGGCAATAGGCAGAAGGACTCAGATAAGACTTCTCATCCTGTCCCCTGTCTTGGCCTAGTTTTTACAGCAAGATGAAGAGGGAACATGCAGCCCAACTTCACAACCTCCACCACTGCCCAAACTCTTAGCCACAGTCCAACAAATGAAACACAGCTCTGGCAGATATCTCAGACTAACCAGAGCCCCATTCTCCCCTCTGACAGCTTTTTCTTTGAGGAACATTCCTCTTCCCCTTGTGCCAGGCCAGTACTGGGGACAGCCTGGCACAGGAACCCTAACTCTCTAGTCCTTTGCTGCTAGCATCCTGCCTGAGCTCTTCTGTGCTCCTGCAAGTCCCCGCCTCCCTTTCCACTTTCTGCCCGCTAATGGACACTCATCAATTCTGCAATCTCTTAAGATGTCATGCTCTGTCCAGGTCTCACCCTCACCTTGCTGGATCCTCTGGAATTATCATCAGAAGCACACCAGCACTACTGTCCTGCTCTTTGTGCTGTTAAAATCAGCTTCTCATGCTCTTTTCTTTACAGACCTGTGTTCACAACAGGCCAGTTAGTCTAGACAAAAACACACTCCTTCAAAAGTGGTCGCCTCTCACCCCTGTTGCAAGCAGTCATCTGCAAGACTCTCAGTTCCTGGGCTCAAGTCTGGTCAGTCAGAGGGCATAGGGAGGTAAGTTCATACAGCTCTTAATGCTGTTGGCAACAGTCAACCAAGGACAGCTGGAGGACCCTGCTGCAGCATGAGCAGCCCTGTGTGCCTGCTTCACCCAGCTCTTACTCTTAGGGAAGTCAGCCTCCAGGTCCTGGCCCGGTTCATCGAGGACATTTGCCATCTTCACAGCCATAGCCAACACATCATCCCGTGCCGGTCCAAACAGGTCACAATCCTCCAGGAGTCCCTCTGCGCTCTGGTTACTCACCAGGTCTGCAATGCAAAAGCAGATCATAAACCCAACTTTCAAGAAAGTATTTTGTCTATTTTCCCTGTCACAGATAGAATATTAAGTCAGCCTCCCTGCAGCACAGTCCTGTGCTCAGAGCAGCCCCACAACATCTGCACTGCCCAGCTTTCCCTGGACAGCAGAGATATTTGTCCTCTCCCTGGCCGCAGCCCTAGTCACTGGGGCTTGAGGAATGCAGCCTGCAAATAAAGAGATCTGCAACGTCAGGACTGCTAGTTTTCTGTCTGGAGAGCTGCTTTAGGTAACAATCTGAACAACAACCTGAATAAACAAGCAGTGATGCACATATGCCACAAGACTACCACCCCCAAAAAGGATGGTGGCAGACACTGCTCTCAGCTGCAGATCTTCCTTCCTGGTATTGCCTCAGCAGAAGCTGAGGATTTGCTCTTCCCTGCTCCCTTTTCAAAGGCTTTGGGAGAGCTGGGATCCAGGTAGATGATCTAGCTCCAAACCCACAAGATCCGAGCTGTTGCGCCAGACCAAGCCATCACAGAACCTACCACAGAGGTCCGAGGAGGCTTTGTCCAGTTCCTCAGCCTCTGCAATCATCTCAGCCATGGCCAGGATGTCAGCCTCCAGAGGGTTGGAGGGGATCTTCACCTTCAACTCCTCAATGGTCTCCACAATCTTATCTGTGCTCTCCAGTGTGGTGGGCAGGAACATTGGCACAGGCACCTGTTGACAGGAGCACACCATGCAGAAAGCTAACACTCATCTGACTGATGTAAAAGCAGAGGAAGAAGAGGACAGAGAAGCACAGAGGCTGCAGTCTGGCATGATCAAGGGAGTAACAGAACATAAGGGGGTGGCGTGTATCACTTACCGGGACAGGCATGGAGAAAGGCACAGGTACTTTCTGGCAGTACATATGCATAGGCACAGGCACAAAGATCGGGACAGGGATTGGCAACACAATCACTTGGGGCTTCCAGTCAGCCTCTGACAAGAGCAAAAGTACATCAGTGAGCTTGCTCCCAGCAGCTCCTCCACGCAGCCCTCCTGTGCACTGCCATACCCCCAGCTATCCAGCACCACAGCCCTTCAAGTCACCAGCTTCTGTGACTCATGGGCACAGCTGGAGCAGCAACAAGCCAAACAGCCCTGCAACAAGAGGTCTGCCTCAGCCAGAGGTGCAAGCCCTGCTCTTACATGGCCAGCAGAGGTCTACTTGCACTGCATAGGCTGGAGACCACACACACATGCCCAAGAAGACTTACACAGTTGGAACCTGCTCAGCAGACAGCCCTTCAGACAAGCTGATGATCTCCAGAGCAATGAGAATTGTCCCACAGGAGGTGGGATAATGCTGCAGTGTTCTTTGCGTTTCTGCTTTTGCTGCTGGTGGAAATGGGCTCCCTACCTCCAGCCCTGCTGTGTGTGCTCTGCATCTCCTCAGCAGGGTACCAAACACCCAGCTGCTCTGTATAGCATTTCAAGCTGGATTTACATTTAGTCCAGAGTAGAGATGTGCCACCTGCCTTTCCAAAACACTCCTGTAATCCTGAAGTTATGTCTTGTTTTCCTACCTGTCTGACATCCTTTTGACTTCATTTCTATCTTGCAGGAAACACCCCGGTTCTGCATCAGTGGTTTACACATGGCAGCTTTGTTCTTCCGAGGGGTGGCTGGGACGGAAGGGGACAGGGGAGGCAGTGTAGCTGGAGACATCTGGGCTGAGGAAGTCTTTGCCAACAGCTGAGGAAATGCAGAAAGCAGGAGGTTGTTGTCCACCTAAGGCAGCACCACCTCTTCCCAACCACATGTACAGCTGGAGGGACTCCCAAAGCACCACCTGGAGTGTGGCAGTCCACAGCACACAGACATGCACACACTCTCAGAGTCAGACCTGGCCTAATGATTGCCAAGCTGCAAGGCAGGCAGCAAGCCTGTGCAGCATCTCTGCAGCAAGGAGTCTGGCACTGGTTGTTCCTGCCCACAGCGCAGCAGGGAACACAGTGAGACAGCAACTATACCCAGGTACTGGAGAGCACTGCGCAAAGAGGAGCCAGTGCCATGGTGGCAGGCATTCTGGAGCCTGTCATCAATTGTGTGGAATGGTTACTCTTCCTCCTTGCAGGAGATATACTGATGCTGCCTTCCCAAGCAGCTCTTCTCAGCTCCCACTATGCAGACATCTTAAAATGCACTGGTTGTAGAAGAATAAAATCTTGAGCAATAGCAATCTGTATTCTCTGTGGTGACAGCCCCTTTGCACTACCTTGTGAACTTATACCTCCAAGGGGCCTTACCATGTTAGTCTCTGCCTTCTGTGGGGAAGGGGCAGGTGGTTTTGGCTCTGAAGTCTGACCTGTAAGAGAAAGCAATGTCTCTAAGTTCAAGAGCTCCTGGGCTAATAGGTCCCACTGCTGGGACTAGAGGTGGCAGAAGCCAGAGGACAGGGACAGGCTCCCCAGAAACTGTTCCTAGCCCCTCCAGGAACAGTTTGTGTTTCCACAATCTGTAGCCCTAGCAGCTCAGAAGACACTACAACTCCAAAATCAAGTCATTCCCATGTCATTTTGTGCTCTCCCTCAGTCCACCCCATGACTGTAGGTTGGGAGAAATCTCAGCCCCTTGTAGACAGAGGAACCTAGGGCTCTATTCCCAGCTCTAATGGCTTGCTGTACCTAGCCATGGCCCCTCCCTGTGCCTCCATCTCCCTGCTACAAATATCTTGGCAAAGTGCTTTGAAATCCCTAGGAAAAAGGTGACAGAGTTAGTAGTAGTGTTACAAGATAGCCCAGAAAACAGAGAGACGGATTTGCCCCAGCCCTAGGGATGATGTCCATTCCTCTAAGGAGGGTGCAGGTAAGAGGTACATGCAGCTGACACCAGTCTTGGATGGTGACAATATCATCCTGGCTTGGATGATAACTCCATCTCATTTGCTCTTCAGGGAACCTGCACCCATCTAAAAGGCTGATGAGCTGTAAGAGCACCTTCACCCAAGTCTCCTGTGAGCCCTCATTACTCATGTGGCTGGTAAAAAGCACTGACTAACTGTGGGCCATGAATGAACAAGACACCTGCAGCAGGTCTCAGCACCCAAAGAGAGTCCACCTCCTGCATACAAGTAGGATCTCCAGGAAAGACCCAGACTCCCAAAGGTACAACACACAAGCATTTGCACTGTGCAGATTTCCTCTGTCCCAGGAAATGCAGGACAGCTCTTGAGCAATTGGAAGCCCTCCAGGGTCCACTTGCTGACCACCACAGGAGGACAGGCACATTCCAGTTGGAGGAAGCTCCCTAGCCTGCAGCTGCTGAGCATTCAGCCACAGGATCTGCAATGGTCTCAATGGGTCCAAGAACTCCCCCTGACCAGACTGAAGTGGATGGGCAGCCGGTCTAGGTAGGAGACAAAGGTTTGCATTAGAAAAGACAAGCTATGGAGTATAAGCACTTTCTGTGGCGGCAGAATCAAAAATGAAGTTGATTGCCTCACAGGCCAATGATTTAGGACTAAGGGAAACAAGATCCTCCTGCCACAAAGCTCCACATGCTACACATCCAGGCTTCCAGGAAAGCTGCAGCTTGTACTTTATTCTCAACCCAGCACCAGCAGGGAGCTGTCAAGACACTGCATGCACTAAATGCGACTTCCAGCACTCTGTCCTCTTCAACTGGATGGCCTTGTGCAGAGCCAGTTCCCCTTTGGGGAATCCTGTCTTTAGCAGTTGTGGCAGAAGCTCTTCAACTCCCCATTACACAGGCTGTTCTCAGCAAAGGAATGGCTGGTTTTATTGTCAGCAAACACTTTCAGGATCACCAGGTTGGCAGCTGCCACTGGGTCACAGGAATGAATGGTTTTAGGCAACCACTGGCAGCGAAAGAAGCAGCAAGTAGTCAGCAGCTCTACCTAAGATGGGCCTGAAATCCAGGTAGTCTCTTGGGAGTTGCCAACAGCTGCCAGGCCCACAGGAGACAGTAGGTGGACCAGGAAGAAGCTGTTCCTCACTATGCACTGACAAGCTGCTCCTCCTGAAATTCCCTGCACAGCACACTGAGCTAGAAAGAAATCTGTGTAAACATAGGGCAGGCCCTAGCTTCAGCATCCGCCTCTTGAAACTGAGCAGTATGCTACAGACCTGGGACAAAGATGTCCACAGCTATCACACAACTGGCAGGGGATGAGTGTGCCAGAATACACAGAGGGCCCAGTACCACCAGCAGCATTCACGAAGCATGGGAGCTGCTGGGGCAGCCTGAAGCTTGCGTTAAGCTGAGCGCTCACCAACTGCTGACAGGCTTTTCCTTGGCTGCCCTCAGTCTTCTACTTCACAGGTTGCATGTAGAGGCAGCTGTGGCATATGAAAGGTGATGCCCCACAGTAAAGTCCTTGTCAGTCTCTAGAGACATTGTGGAGGGGCAAGCTCAGACTCCTGTGGCTGTTGTCAGTGAAGAAGGTACTCCTCGCTCTTGTGGTCCATGGCTCCAAGGAGAATATGGCCAAATAGTGTGAAACATGCATTCCTCTGCAGGAGGAGCTTGCTCACTCTGCCTGGGTCCCAAACTCAGTTACTCGTCCCTCACGAGTGAAATGCCTCAAAAGCACAGGACAAATGGAAGAACATGGCTAGGGCTGTGGAATCACTTGGTCAGCTACACGAAACAGAAAGTTTAACACCTCTTCCTCTCCTGGGCAGCAAAAGAGTCTGTGGCCCATCAAGTAGACTACCCATGGGCACCCCCATGTCAGCAGAAACCAACAGTTCCATATCCAGGTCACTGCCACTTGAGCGGTTGTCTTACTCGGTCTTTGACGAAGTGTGGCTCTTGGAGGGTAAGCTGGGACTCCCTGGGCTGGGGAAACTTGCTGCTTCTGACAGGGCAGCTCCACTTTGCTGTCTAACAGCACTGACACCAGGACTTCCCCTGTCATGTAATTAGCCTGCCGCTGTCATGAGTCTGGAGATGGAGGACGAGGTCTCTCATGGAAATGTCCTTATCTAGGTTTCCTCTCCTTAGCACACCCTAGTAAGGGTTTAAAACTCATGAAATTCCAAGGAGTACAGTAAAGCCCTGGACCTGCGATGCAGTCATCTGTCAAAGCTTGATGCAGTGCATCAACAGTGTGATTGGGGGACTGCTTATGTCCACCGTAAGCTGCAGGCATTTTAACTAGATCACACAGATTACTTAGAAGATCATGGCCTATGAAAGACCAAGCAGAAGGAGACTGTGCAAGTGTTCAAGGGCCAAGCAATGTCTTTTCACTGTCCCTACAAGCACTTTCCATCCTGAGGGACCCCAAAGCACTTTGCAATCTTCCATAAGCAACTGGCTCAAGTTAATGATATGAAATGGGGCAACAGGCAGCAAAAAGTCTTTTCTCCATCCGGAACTCCATGGATGCAGAATGGGGTTATCCAGTACATTGGGTTGGCAACTCCCCAAAGCTGCAGTGATCTTTGGATAAATGATATGACTCCAACCTAACATCACAAGACAGAGTGACTCCAGCAGCTCAGTACTCCCTCAAGATTGTTCTAGGTACAGCTCTGCCTGAGGAGAGCCCACCACCAGCACAACTTCCTGCAGCACTCTTGAATGTTTTCCTTGAATGTTTCTCATCCAAACACTGACCTGTCCCAATCCTGATTAGCTTATCAGAGCTGAGAAGGTCAGAGCTCAGAGGTGGTATGGGGCTGCAGGTGGATTATCAAGCCAAACCATGCTGTCCCCTAACCCTGTAAATTCAGCTTCCCACTGGCAACAGGAGAATGTTAAATCCCTGAGTATCCTCGCTAAGAGTGTGAGCTATAGGCAGCATGCTGGCACCGGCTCCTCCCGTCTGGGCCCTGTGTGTCATAGAACCATGGATGTTAGAGATGGAGAAGCCCCATTAGGTCCCACTCCGTCTTTTCCTCCAAAGGGCCAGTGCAGGATTGTTCCCTAGCATCTCATCCAGTCCCAGGCAGGAAGCTTCCACCCCTCACTGTTCAGTCTTCCCTGTGTCTCTCAGACTGAGCTATGCAGGTCCCGTCCCTCCCTCCTACTCACTGTTCAGCAGGCTCTCGGGACCCTTCTGCGTGTCCAGGTTGGGCTGGTTCTGTTGATTGTAAAATCGCAGCAGACACTGCTGGTTGCAGAAGTGTTTGATTTGCCCTCGCCAGTGGATGGTTTCCAGCAGCTTCCCCTGACGCTTGCAGGCATGGCACCGAGCTGCCTAAAGCCCGCATCAGCAGGAGAGAAACAACGAGTAACTAACCACACACCCTCCGAGTGCAACACAACTCTCCAGTGAAAGGTGCACATAGCAAGGTGCTGTGAGCTTCCCCACAGCAGTGCCCTGCCAGTGACAGCCAGGGACTCCAGCGGTGCAAACTTCTCACAGCAGCACTAGCCACGGATCCAGCACTGTGAGCTTCCTCAGTGCAGTGCTCTGGCAGGATCAGCTGGGGACTCCAGCTACGTGAGCTTCCCCGTAGCAGTGTCCCATCATTGCCAGGAAGGACTCCAGCAGTGCCAGGTTCTCTGCAGCAGTGCCAGCCAGACTCCAGCAGTGTGAACTTCCTCAGTGCAATGCCCACTTATATGGGTGCTGTGCCCACCACAGCACTTAGCACAAGCTGCCAGTGCCAATACTGACCTTGAAGTACCAGAGCAAGTATTTGCTTTTGCAGTCTTCACTACAGAAGTCCCAGGTGCTGCCCTCCAGCTGCTCGGTGACCGCCCGCTGGCAGGTCTGAGAACAGTAGGTGCAGGTGATGCAGCACAGGCCCAAGTTCTTGGTGAAATCCTGTTTGTAAAGAAGCACACACCCTGCGGAGAAACAATAGGAGTGAAACCTTCCCAGGATGAACTGGGGGCCTCCCTGACCCAAACACAACCAGAATCCAGGTCTGCGGAGACAACAGAGCACACGCAACACACTGTATGGAACAATCCAGCACTGGCCCCTGGGGCTGGGATAAGATGGGACCTCATGGGGACTTGCCATCTCTCACCTCCATGCTTCTAGGAAGAGTCTGACTCCAACCTCCTGTGTGCAGGAACCCAGCAGGCAGGGCAAAGCCAGGTCAGGCCAGCCCAGACGCAAGAGTGTAGAAGTACATGATGACAGGAGGAGCGGAGCTGCCACCTGCTGTCTCCCCAGCCCCCAGAGAGAGAAAAGCTGTGAGAAAGCCCTCCCCAAGGACACAATGAATGGTAAAGATCTTGCCCTAGGGCCTGGCTGGACAGCAAGCCATCCCCACGACAATCCTCCCTTCACTGCATGGCAAGGCACTCGCCCCAGGGCCTGGCTAAGACAATCTCCCCTCTGTTCCTCTCCATGCTCTCTTCTCCTCCCTCAGCATGGGCTGGCATGGGGGCTCTGCCTCTCCCATGCCTTCCCCAAGTACCTTCGCTGCAGAAGTTCTTCTCCACTCCAGAGAAGCGGATCTTCTCATGCAGCAGCTTCTCCTGCTTGCAGTGCTCACACTGAGACACCACCCCACGCAGCCGCTTAAAGTCCTCACAGCAGTCCTTGCAGCAGAACTGATAGACCTTGTCCTGCCAAAGAGACCATCACCAGGTCAACCAGGCTGGTAAGAGGTCCCCACACTTCTCAGGGAAGCAAGAGCATGACTATGGGGCTGAACCCAGTCCTCAGCAATCTTGTCATGGGCTTTGGCAGAAGTGGTCTCCTCCTGCCCTTCTCACATTCTGCTGAACATCAGAAGCACAGCACTCGGTGCATGGTGTCCAGACACATATCTGCAGCTAAGGCATTTAGAGCACTGGTGCAGAAGAAGCTCTGCTCTGAGCAGGGAGAAGCAGCAGCCCTCTAGTCCTCACAAGTGTTGGCCTTTGCCTCAACATCCCCCTGGGGGAAGTCCTCACCTGCCAGTCTAGGATCTCCGGCTTCCCGCTGAAAAGATTGTGGCAGTAATGGCAGTTGAGGTGGATTCCACCTTCTGGGCTGGTGCGCTGCAGGAGACAAGAGACATCTCATGGAGGGACAGGCACACAGAGAGCAGCAAACACCTGCTTTGCACCTTCTCCACCATCCACAGCAGCCCATCTGCCCTGCTCAGACTTGCATTTGCTGCCACTGTGAGTCCCTCGGATCATGTCTCAAACTCCTGGAGAGCAGATTCTTCAGCAATTTCACTTTGATTCCAGTGTATTGAGTCTAGCTCTTCTCAGGAGAGCAAACCTGTAAGCTGCCACCCCTCTGGATTTGAAAACATCAAGAAATGGGGGCTCTGCTAACTCTTCTAGAATTTCTCTAAAAGATCAAAGCAAAGGTGCCTGGTTTCTACTTTCAAGGTAAAGCATCTTCAGAATTCAAGCAGCTGTTCTCATTCCACCTTCCTCTGCTAGACTAAACAACCATTTTGCACTTCGTGTCTTGTCCACAAGGACATATTTATTAATAATTAAGTCATCTTCCTGGTTTTCTTTCTGATAACATCAGATAAAGTACTCTGCAAGTGCATCAGTACATGCATTTTTCAAGCCCAAGGTAATTTTTCTGTTGGTTTTGTGTTTTATTTTCCAGCATGCTTCCATTTTTTTCTTCAACATTGACAATGAAGTGGAAATCAGATGAACATTCTTCCTATCTGTGCAACATTCTAGGTAGCTCTTTTGCTCCCTAGCCCCCTTAAACATTAACTCCCTGCTTCACTGCTTGTATTTGCAATAACTTAATTAATTCTTCCCTCTGCAGCTGTAAACTGAGATGCTCACACTGAATGGTTTATCTGCTGTAATTCCAGGGTCTTCTCAAAATCCTTACTTTGCCAGGACTTACATCCCCACACTACTTGACTAAGGCTGATATCAGATCTTGCACTGAATTTGTTTAAGCAAAGTTAGGAGGAACCAAGTCTTGCCAAACAATCTAATTGCTTCACTTTCTATGACTGCCCTGACCTCAGCATGAGTTCACACTTCACCAGTTTGTTTCATCTGCAAAATTTTATCACGCTTACTTTGACTTTATTGCCAGATGACTGAGGAAGATGTGGAACTCCTTGACTTAATATTGATCCCCAAGAAGACATCTTGAAACACTCTCTTCAGTGGTTATTCTTTGACAAGTATGTTCTGAGATCTGCCAGCAATAAAGTTCCTAATCCAGGTTATGCTTTGGTTTACTCATATGTTACAATGCTGATTTTACATGGGAATAATTCAAGTTATGTGAATTCATTGAAGTTCCTGGTGACTAGAAAAAAAAGGAAATATTGCACTTATTTTTAAAAAGGGTAGAAGGAAGGATCCTGGGAACTACCAACCTGTCAGCCTCACTGCTGTGCCTGAGAAGATCATGGAACAGATCCTTCTAGAAGCTATGCTAAGGCACATGGAGGACAGGGAAGAGACCTGAAACAGCCAACAAGACTTCATCAAGGGCAAGTCCTGCCTGACCAACCTCAGGGCCTTCTATGATGGAGTGACTACATCACTGGACAAGGGAAGAGCTATGGATGCCATCTATCTGGCTTTCTGTAAGGCTTTTGACATGGTCCCCCATATCCTTCTCTCCCAATTGGTGAGACATGGACTTGATAGATGGACTGTTTGGTGAATGAAGAATTGGTTGGATGGTTGCATCCAGAGAGTAGTGGTCAACAGCTTGATGAACAGATGGAGATCACTGACAAGTATCATCCCTCAGGGGTCCATGCTGGGACCAGTGCCATTTAATATCTTCATCAACTTCACCCCACAGACAGTGGGATTGAGTGCATTTTCAGCAAATTTGCAGACTACACCAAACTGAGTGGTGCAGTTGACACACCTGAGGGACAGGATGCTATCCAGAGGGATTGGACAAGCTTGAGAAGTGGGCCCATGTGAATCTCATGAGATTCAACAAGGCCAAGTGCTAAATTCTGCACCTGGGTCAAGGCAACCCCTGGTATCAATATGGGCTGGAGGATAATGGGATTGAGAGCAGCCTTGGGAGTACTGGTAGATGAAAAGCTGGACATGAGCTGGCAATGTGCACTCACAGCCTTAAAGGTCAACCATACCCCTGGCTACATCAAAAGAAGTGTGTCCAGCAGGTCGAGGGAGGTGATTCTGCCCCTCTATTCCACTCTGGTGAGACCTCACCTGGAGTAGTGTGTCCAGCTCTGGAGTTGTCAGCACAAGAAAGACATGGACCTGTTTGAGCAGGTCCAGAGAAGAGTCACAAAAATGATCAGAGAGCTGGAACGCCTCCCCTGTGAAGAAAGGCTGAGAGAGTTAGAGTTATGCAGCCCAGAGAAGAGAAGGCTCTTGGCAGACCTTATTACAGCCTTTCAATACTTAAAAAGGGCCTATAAGAAAGATGGGGACAAACTTTTTAGTAGGGCCTATTGTGATAGGACAAGGGGTAATGTTTTTAAACTAAAAGAGGGGAGATTTATATTAAGATTAAGGAAGACTTTTTTACAATGAGCATAGTGAAACACTGGAACAAGTTGCCCAGAAAGGTGGTAGAAGCCTCATCCCTGGAAACATTCATGGTCAGGTTGGAAAGGGCTCTGCACAACCTGATCTAGTTGAAGATGTCCATGCTCACTGCAAAGGGGGTTGGACTAGATGACATTTAAAGGTCCTTTCCAACTCAAACTATTCTGTGATTCAAGTCTTATGAAGTCTATAACTGTAAAAACTCTGCAGCTACTCTATCAACACCATCTGTGATCTCAGTTAAGGATGGCTTCAAGGATTTATTAAAGAGAAAAAGACAACCCATTCAAAAAACCCTCAACACAAAAACCACAAGAGAAAAACAAACCCCAAACCCAACTGCTGCAAGTGCCAGCAACTCTGCCTCTAGGTTCTCTAAGTTCTCAGTTGTCCAAGGCATGTCCTGGCCTAAGTTTCCCAGGTCTTCCTGGCTGTTGCTTTATTCTTTGACAACTGTACAAAACTAATATTCCTTTCATGTATGCTGAAACTTATCAGATTAAAAAACAGTCAAGCCTTTGAGGACTACTAAACATGATGTATCTTGGCCTGAAGGTAAATTTATAGACAACACATTCTAGATGACTTATGTTCCTTGATGACTCCTGAATAAAAAGGCAACTCTACCCCTTTCCACCCCACTAGCAGGTGCCCATTGTACTTTGCTAGCTTACTCGAGCTTTTGCTCATGCCCTCATAAGACTGCTACATCCCAAACCACTCATACAGGACAGCTCTGCACTGCACTCCCACTGGGCATAACCTGATGGGCAGGAGTGACTTACAGCCCACTTCATCCCAATGAAGGAAGGGGAAGATAGGGCCAAGACCAAGTTATTGGCAACTACAGTCACTGCAACTCTTGTGCTCCAGCAGAGACTTTCTTATAGACCCTCTCTGGGGACCTTAAGGAAGGTGGAGCCTCTGTTGAGTGTGGAAGGAGGCATGAGGTCTATGGCCCAGTCTAGCATGAAGGATATTTCAGTACCTGGAATTTGGTCCAGCAGCTGGGGCTGCAGAACTGGTAGACAACCCGGTCTGTCTTGTTGTAATAGCAGGGTTCAGATAAACTCTTTCTGCAGAAACTGCAGGGTCTAGGGGGACCTGATGAAACAGATAGGAATTGGTGAGGGCAGCAGCACAAGACATGGGACTGGACTCTGAGGACAGCATGCAAACTACTTATTCATCCTCAGTCTGTCAAGGTATTATCAAAAAGCAATGGACAAGAACACCAAGAAACTAAGAGAACCAGGTTCTGCTAGGACAAAAGTGTTATACATGGGTGGAGAGCAGAGTGGTTCGAGGAAGTGATCCTGGCTCTACAGGAATTTGGACGAAACAGGCTGCGATACTTGCACCAGAGACCATAGCCTTTCCTGGATATTCTGGTACTCTGTGTAATGGAAAGGGCAATGCCAAGACAGTACAGCACTATAACTGCTTCCTGTATTCTCAAGAACAGTGATGTACACTACTCCTCATTATTAAGAGGTCTACATGCTGCAAGGGTTCCTCCCTCTCCAAACTGCCTTCCACTTATCTCACTGGACTCCTCCCCAGGCAAGCAACAATACTTCTTTTCAGTCTTATCCACAAGCAAGAAACAGTACCAAGGAAGGAGTTAGAGTGGAGTTAGATTGATTCCTTGTATGTAGGTGTCCTTACCAACCAAGCCTGACTGCTTCACTTTGTGGGAGGTAGTGCAGCAAATGGAGCAGAATAGGCCCATCTTGCCACTGCGATCCACATTGGGCAGCATGTCAAAGTTCTTGCACAGCGTCTTGCACCACATGCATGGGTAGACCCGAGTGTTCTTCTGCAAACAGAGCAGAACAGAGCTGCCAGGGAGTCCACCACAGATGATGAGGTCTAACCCTCATATTCCACCCCACTACTGTATCCACCACAGGCAGCTCTCCTGTAGAGAACACCTGATGCCAGACTCAGGCTTATTGTTTGCAGGTTTAGGTGGTGGTAGTAAAAAAGGCTGCCATCAGCACTTCACCTTCTCATTTCAAGTGTACCTTGGCAGGAATACAGAGCCTGGCAATCCCATCAAGACATTTAAGTGAAGCTTGTTTAGGCCACAGGGGGACATAACCAGACAAACTTTGGGAAGACATCCAAAAGAAGTGAGCCCACGCTAGATGCATATACCAGTGCTGCTGCAGTACAGCTCAGAGTGCCTGATCCATGCTCAGGCCCAAGATGGGCCCAATTCAGAATTTAAAAATTCTGTTTGCCTGCTTCAAAGTTTCTCTACGGCAATCTCTTAAATGTTCTGTCAGCAATAAAATTCAAGGTGATTCAAGTCACCTGCTATTGCAAAAAGTGCCCTGTGCCACATTGAGCAAAGGAGCTGTGTGCCCATGGAGACCCCCGACCCCAAGCAGCTGACTCCACAGACCTTCTTGTAAATGTTGAGACAGGCAGAGTTGCAGAAGCGTTTTTGCTGGCCTTCATGGAAGAGGTACTCCAGGGGTAAGCCCTTGTTGTAGATGTAAAGTCCACAGTTGTCACAGCAGTTGGTTTTCAGCCCCTTGGTGGCCCGGAACTTGGTGAAGCAGGCATCACTGCAGATGCGGTGAACAATGTTTCCATTGCTGACTTCATGCTGGATCTGCAGAGACATCATTGCTGTCATTCTTCCAACCTGTGTGCAGCACTACTACTGTGGCCCTTAGGATAACAGGCTGTTACAATAAAACTCAGGCAAGTGCCATCCTGGAAGCTGGTATGGACTCAAGCTGGCCTCCCTTGCCAAAAGTCGGTAGAGCACTTGGGAGAGTGGCATGAAGCAATGAGTTTCAGGAAGGGAAGAAGCAGAAGCCTTATTTCTTCTGCTGGAGTAAGGGCTGGTTCACAGTAACAAGACAGGACCTGGGAGTAAGCCCAGGCCAGCCCAAGGGCTGAGGCCTCACACCATGAGAACCTTGCAAATGCCATGCAATGGTCCCAGGCAGGGCCAAGTGCTACAGGTCACAAGCACATCATCCAGGACACAGGAAGGACAAAGGATTTGTTTACCTCTCCAGGTTTGTGACAGACGCTGCAGCGGCTGGTTTCCGAGGCATCTGCGGACTGAGGAGCTGGTCTGTGCTGCTGGGCCTCATAGAGTGAAAGGCAGACAGAGGTGCAGAACTCATGGAAAGAGCCACCTGAACCAATCTGGGCAACCACAGAGTCCTTGGTGTTCCAGATCTCCCTGGGGATCAGGAGGGGGTGTGTTAGTGCAAGGACATACCAGTCCTGCCACAAAGAGACAGGATGGCACACTGCAATGCACGGGACTTTCTGTTGTCTCAAAAGGGTGGAAAGAACTGTATCAGGAAGCTTCGGTCCTAGCCCAGAGGGGTGGTGCCTGAAGATGGAGCATGTGGGAGGCCATTCTGAGAGGAGGCTGGGATACAGGGCATTGAGCGTGGGGACAGGCAGGGAAAGGCAATAATGTGAAGGAGGTGTAGGGAGCATGGGATATGTTCTGTGTGAAGGAAGACATGAGGCAGCAGCTGGCAGTGAGTAGGAGTGATGTGGGTGAATTGGAAGCACAAGGATCACCCAGATGGCAACTGGTAGATAGGGTTGTGGGGTAAGTGAATGGGGTCACAAGCACAAGCACAGGAGCATTAAGAACAAGGGAATGAACACACACTTTTTACAGAAGGTGCATATCTTCTTGCCAGGTGGTTTTTTTGAGAAGGTGGTGAGACAGGAGCTGGAGCAGAAGAGCTGAGGGAGCCCTTTACGCTGGTAAGCTGTTTGGCCCTTCTGCAGTGGGGTCCGGCAGTTGGCACAAGTCATCTTGGTGACAGTAGAGCGGGCAGCTCGCTGAGCCATCTGAGTGCGTAAAGACATACGAGTTGAGCGTCGGGTACGAAAAGGAACAAAATCCTCATCATTGGGATCATCCACCATTGCATCAGAGTCTTCATCAGAGACCGGAACTGCAAAGCAACACAGAAAGATGCACAGAAATCTCTCATTAGGAACAGACAGAAACCTCTGCCACAAGATACAGGCTGGGGCTTTCTGAGGTCACCTTTCTGGATTCCCTCTACATGCTCTGTACCTCTCTGTGTGGAATGATAAAAGATATTCTGTTGGAATTGCAGAATAGTTGGGAGGTCTTCAAGAAAACTGAGCTTAAGTACAATTCCTCCTAGGAAGTCACACTTTGCCATGGTTGAGCAGAAGACCAAAGCGTGAACATTTACAGCAGACAACCCTCCACAAGCCAGTAGACCTTCAAGGGTACAAACTGAGTCACTGGCCTCCAGCACAGGCAGGTAATGAAGGAGCAACACACAAATACTAGGGAATGGCAAGATGACACTCAATATCTCAAAGAATAGACATAATTCTGCAGGAAAATCCACAAAATGCAACCATCCTTCAGACAGCCTGGTGCCATAGAGACAAAGGAAGAAACTTTCTCAGTGAAGGTGTGGAAGATGGATTTCCCCCAAGTCTTATCCTATTACTTATTACCTATTACTTAGTGTCCACACATCACTGTAAAAATACTACAGTCCGCCCTTTAACCTAAGTGCCCTGAGAAAGCAAGGCAAGTACCCAAGGATGAAGACTCACAGGGGGTGAAAGGACCTGTCCTGTGTAAAAGGAAAGTCTGCACAGAAGCTCCGGAGTTCCCACCACACTCACACCATGAACCACCTGCCCACAACAGGCGTGGGACCTCGTATCTGGATGAGAACAGGCATTGGCCCGCCCTAGATACTCACTGCTCTCAGAGGAGTTCACAGTTTCAGGCCTGGCAGTTTCTGATCTTCTGGCTCGTTCACTTCTTTTCTGCTCCTAGAAGACATTCAGAAAATACTCTGGCTAACCATCTGCTATGACAACCATGGATAAATACCCCAGCTAATGGTGGAGTTCCAATCTGTGGAATTTGCTTTCCCAATAACCAGGCTGAAAATGGATAACACTCTATGACTAGAGCTAGCAAGATGAAGGAGAGGTGGAGTAGGCTTATGAAAATTACATTCCAGCTGGCGGTAGCAAAGACACACTGAAGCCATATTACAGCACAGTGGTAGTGCATAGGGATCATCTGGTCACAGGAGATGTGCAAACTCCTTCCCAGAGGGATGACGAGACAGACAGTGTCCCTCACACAGTTTGACAACAGCCAGCCACCTGCTATGGGCCTGCAGCATATGTAGTTGACTGCATTCTCCTCACCTTCTCAGTTGGCAGCTCGCTTTCCTTCCCAGACAGGCCTTCTCCTGGAACAGAAGCATAGGAAAAGCTTGCATTTAACATCTTGCTTTTCCCTGACAGAAGAGGACAGATGTTCTTCAGATGCAAGCACCTTTTGGGTTGTTCTGCACATGAAGCCTTAGACAGTACTAACAAGCACAGTTCTGGTGGTGATCAGACACAGGAAAGCTCCTAAATCCCACCACCTGTAGTTAGACATCCAAATACACAGCTTGGGACAAGTCCTGTAAGGAACAGAGCTCCCTGCATGTAGGAAGCATGCCTCCAATTGCTTCTGACCAAGACTGTGCTAAGGATGGCCAGCCTGGGAAGAGGGACTTTGCACATTTGAAACACCTCCTGGTGACCCTCACTTCCAGCAAAGATTCTAGTGATGAAGAATGTGAGCTAAGCTGATAAACTCCTGCAGCTTTATCAGGGAAGCTCCTAGCTGACATAAACATCGAAAAATAAAGTTAAAGCTATGACATCCAGAGCAAGAAATTGTGTACACCAAGGGAGCAGCTTTCAGAGCATTATTCCCTGTAAGCAAGATGCTTTCCCCCAATCTAGCCCATCAGCAGCATTGACAATTTCCATAGCAGTGAATGATGGGAAAAGATGGCATGCAAAAAAGACTTCAGCTTCAGCAATGTGCAGCAGGATGACCTCCTGAGCAAAAGGAGGTCAAGCTCTGTAGAGATAACATACCTGTTGGTGGTGAGGCTTCCTGTGCTTTTGCTACACTACATTCTTTAAGTGAGTTGTTCTCATTATCATCCCCTTCCTCTGCCTGATTTTCCTTTAGGGGCTCAGCAGGCAAAGCTGCAGTACTGTTGTCCAGGCTCAGTTCCATCTCTGCTTCCCCTGACAACACTTCCCTCTGCATGGGTGAGCTTCTCCTTGGTACCTTCAACCTTGCCTTCTTTGTCTGTTTAAGATTGAGTGCGGTGGGAGGCATTGGTGGACTTGAGGATTGTGCTGCAATTTCTTCCATGGCTGGGGCCCTGCTAAGGTCCCCAGAGTGAGGAATGGCCTGCTGAGGCAATTCAGGGGCATTGTCATCAGGCAGTGCAGGAATAGCAACACCACCATCTTTTAGGTTCCTGGAATAATTTTTTGGTGCATCTTCCCCTTCTTTCCATGTTTCTGGAACAAGGGCTTCTCTAGAGAGAACAGAGGAGTCTGACAGTCCAACCTCCACATGCTGGGAAGGATGTGCCTTATACAGCCCATCCAGACCGTCCGATTTATCTAGCTCCATCAAGCTGGCAGTTTTACTCAAGTCATCTAAGACATCAGGTTTCTCCAGCATATCCAAGACAGTAGGTTTATCTAGAGCAAGGTCATTTGATTTGTTTAGTTCAGATGGGCTTTCTGCTTTCACTAGAACGTCCAAGTCCCCATCTGCAGTCATCTGTTTGGACTGATCCCAGTCAGGGGGCTGAAGAACTGAAGCTTCCTGGGTAGAAGATGTTTGGGAACCCAGGAGATCTTCTCCAAACTCCATGTCAGCAGGGAGATCACCAATAAGCGGTTTGTCAGGCAAGGACAGGGGGTCCAAAGATCCTGAAAATTCACTGGAATCCATTTAGAAGATGGAAACTGGAAATGAGAGAGAAACTTGAAAGTTAATGAAAAATAGTCTAACACAGTGCATGAATTGTCCATTCTTCTGAACACTGTTTGGAGTAAAACAAGGTCCAGTAATACTGCTAGCCATAACCAGCATACCAGCAGATCAATTACATCTGCTTGCTTCTACATGAAGTTACAAAACTCTAAAGCCAAACAGCAGCAGCAGGACACAGCAGTTTAGCATAGCAGACCTTTGGGAGCTCTATAGCCTCCACACACCTCAATACAGTATGGTAAACACACCTGCTAAATGAGCCAGTGGATATCAGAAATTACTTGACTACCAATTCAGGAGGCTTCACACAGCTGTTCTGTTGTATATAATACCCCCCTTCCCTATCTTCCTCTCTATGTCACCAGACCCAAATAATCTGGTCTGTCCTTTCTCCTGATCTGTTCTCACGGAGCTAGCACATTTTTTTTTTATTTTTAAAATACCTTTCTCAAACATAGAGGCAGAAAGAACTCCTTTATAACTCTGTAGCCTGTGCCTTGAACAAAATAAACAATGAAAAGATGCATGATTTTTGTCAGAGAACAGATATAAAGCATGTTATAGTATAACCACTGCTATAGCGTAGCCCCAAAACTATGTGGGCTAATATTCAGACATAGAACAATTGTAAAAGCTTAAGTTAGAACTAAGGAGAATTGTGAAGAGTGGGAATAAGAAAGGTGGTAAAGCTGGTGATGTTAAAAATGGTCAGAAGAGGAAGAACAAGCAGACACATATGCATGCAAGGCAGAGTTGGGAAAAAAAGACCAGTGTGACTTTGCAGAGCATGCACACTGCACTTGCACATGAAGATGTGATGTCACAATCCAGCTTCTCATGATCAACATTATCATGACAGAAAGGGCAAGACTGACATGAGACAAGTATTTATATTGAAACTGGCCAAAAATGAATTATACCCCCACAAAGCGGTAATGGTTGACAAACCAGAAGAGAGAAAGGGAGAACGAGATGGAGTCTACAAGTGGTGAGGCAGAGTAAGATTGAAGTGACATCACATCCCCAAAACAGGCTATGAGTAGACACTAAGGAAGGCACTAGAATCAAAAGATGTGACACCAAACTATCCCCCTATTAGAATAATTCTAGTTCTAAATTTGGCACTGCTTTTAGCCCTGAAGCAGAAGATTGAGTATTCCTGTATACTGAAGCTTACTATGGGCATAACTCATTTATGTCAATGAAGAATGAGGCCTAAAATAATTTCACTGGTGATGTTCAATTAACTTTTTTATTATATCCTCCCCTCTGAAAGGATAACCAAGCCTCACTCACAAATGGTTTACTTAGAACTAAACACAACATATTTGGATAGAGAATGTACCCAACTTCTGAAATTCATTCAAAGCAGGAGTGTAGGGAACCATACCCTAAAGTATGGAGTTCAAAGTCAACACCCCCTTATTTTACCTAAAAACACAGGAACATTTTCTGTTTCAGTGGCATATAAGCACTATTTTCACAATGACAAACAGAAACTATAGAAGGTGTAATCTTCAGAGATGGTCAGCAGCTTTCACCAGTAGAGACTTTGGTGATTCTATTCACTTTCTTTACTTATAAAGGAGACAAAGTTTCTAGAATGAGCCAATTCCAAAGCAGTACAGGATCTAGTATGTGTTTTAGCATGGCTGACAGAAAGAAGAACAAAGTGAAATAGAAATTAAGACATCAGAAAGAAAGGTCCTAAGGATTTGAAGCAGGTGAGAACTCTTCCAAGATGATAAAACCTTTTTTTCTGCTGCTCAAAATACAAACAATGCCTTCTTCTCAAAGATGTCCCTCACTCAGATTTCCAGACAGAAAACAGACTTTGTAACAATAAGCAGCAAAAAGGTCAAAGCCACCCAGATGAATAAGGGAAGTTTATTTATAAAGAAATGTTATTTATAGGTATACTTAACAGGACTAACATACTCCTCAAATACACCTTCAGTCTCTTTGCATAAGTCTGAAATGAACCACAGAGGTGATGCTCCTACAATATTTGACACTTTCAGCTGACCTAGTCTTTGCTTGGTAGAAATATACCCTGGGAACAATTCTGGAGCATAAGAATCCATTTGGGCATTCGCTCACAGAGGACAGTGCAAGAAATAATTAAACTATGAACTTGCTATGCTACTTGTGCATACAAATAGACCAAAAGCATCTGGTTTCAATAGTGTATACCTTAACATTGCTTTCAAGCTTTAGGCACAAGAACATTACGATGCAAGACAAGACTCTTAAACTTAACAGCAACAACGTTAACCAATAATACAGTCTTAAAGAGAACAAGTATTCTGCAGATTAAGTCAACTCCAAACTATTAGTATGTGGTTGGGACAAACATGCAGACTTTTCTGCAGATTTAAGAGTCTGTAGCAAGACCACTCACTGGCATATTCTGGTTGGAAGCATGGTGCTTGTCCTGTGTGGTCAAGATCCTGTCCACTTTGATCAGTTCTGCCCAAATCCCTGTGGCCCAACAGACCGCTCATTCTGGCAAAAGACCCAAAACTTCTTACAGTGCACAAAGCTAAGAAGTGCTGCTGCCAGCAGGACCGTGTATTCTCAGTATCCTGTTCCTATTCACCTATGGAGAGAGTAGAAGAAACATAACTAACAGGATGTTCCTCTTCAGCACATCATCCAATCAAGTGGCAATCAGCTGCTGAAGAATTGTTTGGCTTGAATTGCCCTGAGATGGTAACTATTATGAGTTTGCACTGGGCAAATCCTCTACAAATCTGCCTAAACCCCCTTTGAACCAATTTCTACTTTGAGGCTCCAAAACTCTAGTGGCAATATGTTCTGCATCCTAACATGTAGTTTTTAAAAGTTTTTTCCTCGTTTATTTTAAACCCGCTGCAGCAGAGCTCCATGACAAAGTGACACGGAGCAGATGAGTACTGACTTTTGATGTCTGATAAGAATCCTGGATAAGAATCTGATAAGATTCTTGAATAAGAATCTCGAATCAGAATCTTTTGATTCTGGTAAGAATCTCAAAAAGCTGATGGAGTTGGAGTTAAGGCTGGACCCAAGGAGGTGATGTTGACAAGCAATTTGAAAGGGAAAGCAAGGAATGCCCCTGCCCATCACTGCAATTCTGTTTCCTTGGCAATAATGTGTTTACAGTGGCTTTCAACCACCAGCTAATAAGGATGAAAAGGGCACCCCTGAGAGAGCCTTCCCTCAAAACACAAGAGAATGATGCTTTCCAGCTCCATCAATTGCTCTTAAGACAAACCCAACCTGAGGAAATTAGAGCTGCCCAGCTGCAGCAGGGTAAGAAACACTACTTTTGTTTGCCCCAAGTATTCAGATTCATCTGGGCTTTCTGCAGAGGGCAACTAAGTTCATGGTGAGTTAAGCTGTCAACTGTATGTGCACTTTACCTCTGGTAAAATTTCTTCTCCCTATCTCCAACAGAGGAAAAATAGCTTATTGTTTCTGGCAGATGCTGAAATGTTCCACCACAAGTCATTGTCTTTTTTATGCCAGGACCATCGAAAGCATAGCTCCAGTCACTGGTCTGCTTGAAATCTTTCTCTTTTACAGCACATACCTGGTAGTGAAGAGAGTACATTAGAACATGACTCAGCCATACAAAGAGGAGTCAGTGTGCTGAAATACTGCACATTACAGTGGATATGACTGTTCTGTTGGACATATGGAAACTCTTTACCTAGGAGTCAGCACTATCCTCTACAGATTATTCAGTAACAGATACTCCTGGGAAAATAAAGTTTAAGGAGCAAATTGCCCCGCACAACAGTCTAAAGCAGAGTGTTTCTGAGGTAGCATGCAAGATTTTCCAAAAAAGTGATGGGACAGTTGAAGGTCCCCCCTGAGTGCACACAGCTGGCATAGAATGCAACACTGACTGCAAAATCCAACACGTGTTGCTACCAGACATGACCTGCCCTTTCTGGCAAAGAAGGGAGCACACACATCTCCTCTCAGACCTGGAAGCTCAGAATGAGACATATCTGACAGGACACTCAAGTACACCAAGAGACTACCTGGGATTTTATCTAGCTTAAAGTCATCAGTGGTGCTGTAACTGCACAGATCTTCCACATTTCAGTGTCCTCCTATAACTATTAGCAGGGTAATATGTGGCCTACCTACAAAAATGAGGAGCTACCATCGTATATTTAACCAAAAATCAGTCAGTAAAAAAAACCCCAAACTGTTGTTACTCCCTCATGAAGTGAATACCTCAGAAGTCTCTACTGCCCACAGTCGAAGTCTCTGCAGCCACATGGTAACTGGTTTCCTCTAGCAAAGGAACAGCAACTGGATGAGTACCTGTCCTAGACTTTTGTTCATGGATATGGATGCAAGACATTTGAAAGCTGAAGGATCTCTCTTTTTCACTGTTAGCGATCATTTGAAATATGAAAAGCATTAACTAATAAATACAAAAACTAAGACAATTAAATCAACATTCCAGCTAATTCCTACCTACAAGTTCTGCAAGACCTGAGCACGGCTCTGAAGGACATTCCTATTTTTTCTGACAAATTTTAGAATAATCAGTAACACCCAACCTAGTATTTCTTGACAGAAACAACAGTGGCAATAGACAGTTGAATAAAACATTACGAATAAAAACTCAATCAAATTAATAAAAATTCATTAAAAATAAAAATATATTAATAAAACATTAAGAAAATAATATCATGCCCTACCAGCATGTACTCTACCTGTTGCCCAAATGCTGCAGGAGGGTGTCGGACCACCTAGCACAAAGTCTTGGACACCTCCCACAGGCAGCCACAGCCAGCTGAAGAGGAAAGCTGCAGGCACAGCAGGTCACTCTCCAAAAGAGAGAGTCACAGCCTGGGAACAGGCCATGGACTCCCTGGTCCTGGAGGTCTTCCAATTTCAACTGGACAAAAGGCCTTAACAACACGGTATCAAGTCAGCTCTGCTGTGAGCAGGAGGTCAGTTCAACTAGAGATCTCCCCAGGTCCCTTCCAACCTAAATCTGTCTCTGGTTCTTTGAATAAACCTTAGTACACAGGAAAGAGAGAGAAGACGAGGGCAGAGTCTCACAGAGGACGTATCTCTGAGGGCAAAATATCTAATTTTCCTTAATTGACCTTACAGTGCAAAAATACTGGAAGCACACAGTCAACTGTCTCCTCAGCCTCACTGACAGTCCCAGATCCCTCTGCAAGGTGCCTGCCATCAGGTCCCTGAAAAGGAAACTCAGCATTGGGATGCTTTACCTTGTGGACAGCTTACAAACAAGCCCTGGGTAACACTGTATTGAACAGACCAATGTCTCAACCAGCCTACTGACCAACTCCTTTCCCTTTACACTGCTGAGGGCTGAGCCAGCAGAGCAGGTGAAGATGGTGTCAAGTACTGTCCTTTCCTGACTTGTGCTGCCAGCAAAAGAAGTTAACATTTAAAACACTCTACCAAAATTAAAACACAATTCCAGTCAAATCCTGCTAGCATAGTCTTCGCTACGCTAACAAATTAATTGTCACAGCTGTAGCCTATTCTGTACTTCCTTTGGATTGCTTTCACCGTAACCCTTCTCCACTAGAGGCTTCTCTTAGCACACCTGTGGCCACCAGGGTAACAAATCCTACCATCAGTGATCATAAAACATCCGTAAAAGAAATAACATGAGGGTCTTTGCTCCCAAAGTAAGGCCATGGGCTCAGCTCTTGCTCTAGCTATAGGAACTATGGAACTGGTGTGACTTACTATCCATCATCCAAAGCAAGGGCATTCACAGTAAGAGTAATGTAAGCAGGTGCAGAAAGAAACAGAAATTGTACAAATATGTGTGCTGGGGCTGTAAACTGCAGGATGTCCATTGCAGCTCTTTATGCTTTGACTATTACTTTCTTAAAGCTGGGCTGGCAATAACAACCCAACTATGCTCTTATCACCAGCTTTGATACCAGGTTAGGCAGGGTTAGGCAAGAAAATGCAGATTAAAAGTTTTCTTGGGGAATGCAGCAGCAGTGAGAGGGTAAAAAAAGTTACAGTGTAGAACAAGAGCCATAGCTGAAGCACAGCAGGAAGAGAAGGGAAGAGCACAAATGAAGCAGCTCTCATCCTCAAAAAGAGACTCAAGGAACCGTTCCCTAACACTTAGCTGAGCATCCAATCACCCACCATCACCTGACACAGAGTGTGTCCAGCACTGCTTCTGCCCACACAAGCATATCCAACTGCCAGTGCCCTTCCCCATGCCAGGCACACACCACAGCCAGGTACCAGCCTTGCTGGTGCACACTCTCCCATCTGAGACCAGTTCTGCCTCCACCTCTGCAAACTACATGAGGCACTGGTGCTCAGCAGTGCACCTTGCTGACCATGGCCACATTGCTCATATGCAGCCTGGCCTGGCAAGACTTTGTCAAATCAGTGCTTTGCCTTTTTCTGTGGTACAAGGCAGCTTCAGCCCTGTGGGGCTGCACCTTCCTTTTGCAGGGCTTGATCTTTAAAAGCACCATATGGTGTCCAGAGATGCACACACACACTCCAGGCCTCAGGAACACACAAGTCTTGTACCAGTCCAGACCCACCACAGCCATACAGGGGGAAGGCAGAAAGGCTGGCCAGTTCAGAGACCCACGGCTACATTTTTTGCAAGTTCCAGAGACTTTGTTACTCTGTGTGGTGACAAAAAGGCTGCACCCCTCAAAGCCCCTGCCCAAAATGTAGGGAGGGGCGCGCCAAGGAGGGTGCTGGATACTGGGACACAGCATCAGATGCACAGCAAGCTTTGGAGTAGCTAGGTGGAGGCCCAGGGCCATTTGCTGCCACTCCTCAGTGCAGCTCCCCACAGCAGAGACAAGCCCCACTGGGGGGTGAGTTAACGGGGGGCAAGTTCACAGGGGGCTGGGGCAGCTTTCATTAACCCTGGGCCCAAGCTGTACCCAGGCATCGATATGGCTGGGGCCACAACAAGCCGCCAGCATCAGAGTAAGGACTATACCAGGGCTTGCCCTCGCCTACTTCCCAGCATTGGAGCAGGGGCTGCAGGGGGATGCGTGTCAGGCTGGCACCTCAAGCACCATATCAAAGGGGACCTCGAGACCTACTCCTTCCAGGAGGGGTGAGGGTCTCTCCCATCCCAACAGGAGAGTGCTGGGCCTGCTCCCCATCCTGTAGACAAGAGACCGGTACCGCATGGGGTGGGGTCCCCCAGACCCACCTTCCGCCAAAGAGCGCCCCCAAGAGGTCTTCACAGGGGGGAGGGGGTGGAGGGCGAGCGGTGCCGGCCCCACCCCCTCGCCAAGGGGTAGACTCCGCCTCCTCCCGCTAGGCGCGCGCCCCATGCCCCGTCCCCTGTCTTGCGAGGGGGGGACCCACCTGCCCCGCCCCCCCGGGATCGGCGCCGCACGAGCCTGAACCGCCCCCACCCACGGGGCCAAGCATAGACGCCCCACTAGCGGGCACCCCGAGACTGACCTATGGCGCGGCTGCCAAACCTGCGGCTCCCCTGCAGCCGTAGGGAGGCGCCCGCTGCCGGCGCAGCTCGTACCTGGCTCCCCAGTGCTGCGCCGCCCGCTCTACCCAGAACCCGGATTAGGGTCGCGGCCCCTTTAAATGGAGGCGCCGCTCGGAGCCTTCGGCGCGCTGCAGCCCCAGAGAGGGCGGGGGCAACGCCCTATTGGCTGTGCAGAGCGAGGGACGCTTTCCCATTGGCTGTGGCGCGGCCTGGGCTCGCGAGACTCGCTTGCAGGCGGCGGCCTCAGAAACACGGAGCAGAGCCTCGAGCTCGGGATCGGCGCAACAGCCCGGACTCCGCCGGGCTGCCGGAAAACTCGGAACGGATCAGCGTGGCGGACCGGGAGCGCGCGAACAAACCGCGGAGCCGAGAGCGAGCAGTGGCCGCACCCCAGCGGGGCACGGTCGGTGCGGAGTGCGTGCAGGGCTGGGGGCGTGGACCGGAATGGGGCATCCCAGTCAGTGCCCCTGCGGCCACTCGCAAACTGCGGAGCGGATCCCGTGGATCAGGCTTGCCACTCCAATCCCCCCCCTC
>JAAGNO010024153.1:19397-54558 GCA_033439905.1 Ceryle rudis
GGAAATGTCATTTAACACCAATAAAAACCACTGAATAAATAACGATACTGTTGGAGAGAAAAACAAAAGGCATATGGTAACATATTCTGAAAATGTTCGTATATATTTGGAGTTAAGACAGTCATAGATTTGCACTGTGAAATGTGTCAGTGGTATTTATAATACAACCAGGAGGTATGTAAGAATTGCAGTGCAATAGTCCAGAAAAAAAGGTGCAGGATTTCTTGGCTTAGTTAAGACAAAAGTGGATTAAAAAGCAAATCTTGCAGTAAAAAAAGATTATTAAGATCCCAGTCAGTCTTCATGAGATTTAAGATTGGTTTCCTTGGCTTACTTTGTATATATGAGTTCCTTTGTAGTAATAACTTTGTGATAGCTATCAGTTAATATCAGCTAATAGCTGAGAACCTTGAGTATGGGATGATATATATAGTTTTATTCTAAAGGAGTCTGGTGTAATTACATATTTAGAATACATAGGGCTGTCAACAATTTGATTTTGCATTGCTCCATTTGTGACTATAGGTCTTATTTACAGTATAATATGAATTTTCACAAATGCTCCTCTATAACACTAAACCTTACAGCTTCTCAAGCTCAAAAATGTAGGTAAGAAATTTGAAGGTATTATAGAAACAAAGGTATTGAAAAAGCAAAGTCAAAACACCTGCTAGTTTTGTCTCGATAAAGATACTACAGGGTTAGTCTTTTAAAGTATTAAAAAGTTTTAATACACTGATTCTCATTCTGGCTTTGAACAACTAGGGTTCCCAACTCCCCAGGAGTGTGTGCTGCCTGAAGGGTGAGTGACTCTGGTCTAGATGTGGCCAAGTCTGCTAAAGGAAGGCCAGCAGGTAGAGCTGGAGTGGACAGATCTGTGTTGTTCTTCCAACTTCCCAGAAGCTTCCCCACGGAGTTTGAACCTTCATGCAAGGGAAATTATGACAACAATGGGCCAAAATTCTCAGTTTTTCTTTCAGCTGTTACACTCAAGGTCATATTACCAGAAAAAGGGAATGTGAAATACCCATGTAGGTACACATTGTGGGTCTAATCTGACAGTCTAATAAAAATCCAACAAAGACTAACCCTTAGTCCAGCTACTCATGAGTCCTGTGACTCATAGCCCAATAACATGTTATAAGGAAAACATGTTATAAACATGTTAATAACATGTTATAAAGAAAACCCTTTGCAGTAGCTGCACCTTTTGTCTGGTGTTACGCTCTCCCTCACAGACTCCCATTGGTGATGGCAGCAGCTTTCTGTGACAAAGGCTGGAGGGAGTTGTCAGCTTCCTGAACTCTTTCCAGGAAGAGTTTGATGCTGATGGTAGGGGTTATTACTCCTGTGGTCTTAGAGTCTGCTTGGCTTTATTTGTATACATTTTCTTAAGACTGTCTGCATACATCAGGTTTCTCTTCGCTGATTCTCAGTCATTAAGTTTTCTGTTTTTTTCTATTACCTCTGCACTGGTTTAACAAGACTATACTCCCGTGAGGACCATCTTGGTTTGCATTTGCAGTGTGGGACCTCTGTTGTTGTCCTGTGTTTACACACTTGCAAATCACTTTTTATTCTATATATAGTTCAGTATACACTTATTATAAAATAAAATTAACTGAAACGAAACCTATTTCCATCATAGCTAAAATAAATGTAGGCTGTGACAAACTTAATCAAGTCCTAAGGCATTGTATTCTCAGCCAATAAAAAACCTATGGCCTTTTGATATTAATGACAAAATATGCATTTATTGGCAGAGTGGGAATCAGAAACAATGCCATTTCTTCACTCTGGAAATATTTTGCCCCAGGTAGTGGCCTAATGTACCTGTGCAGATAGGTAGGCCTTGGTGGTCAGCTCCAGACCAGAACCCAGTATTTGAAGTAACACACACAGATAAATGAGAGTAGACAGTTCATGTACATATCTGAAAAGATCATTTCCTTAGTCTGAAGGGAAGAAAGAACTGGCCTGTAATTAATTATGTAATTATGTAACTGGAGACTACAGGATAATTAATACCTTTGCAAAAAATGGGATTAAGGTTGTCAAGGCAAGATTAATTATGAAAATGTTTTAAACTAGTAAATGTTGGAGTTCATTTTCAGCGTTCCTAACTATTTCAATATAGTTTGTTTCTATTTTTCTTTTTTTCTAATCAGCACACTAACTCTTCCTTAATATCAATCCCTTGAAATGATATCATATAAAATTCTAGGCTGCCAATGGATTTAAATTTTTAGCACTACAGCATAGACCTCTGACACTTACATTAAAAAAAGAAAAAAAAAAAGTTAAAAATTTTTATTACAAATATATTAATCACAAATATATGTCTTTTTTTTTTTTTTTTTTTTTTTTTTTTTTTCAGCTGTACTAGGTCTAGCTGCGATGGAGTTCATTTTTTTTGTAGCAGCCCATATGCTGCTGTGATTTGCATTTGTGGCTAAAACATTGTTGGTAACATACCAAGTTTTTGGTTATTTTAAACAGTGCATCAAGACTTTCTTTATCCCCCCAGTCCCACCCCTTCTGGAAAGTGAGTTGGCTCAGAGTTGGCCAGAAGTTGGGAAGGGGCACAGAGAGAAGAGTGGACTCAAACCGACCTAAAGGATATCCCATACATCATGCTTAAAACAGTAAACATGGTATTAAGGTATGACTTGCTGCTCAGCGAGAAAGGAGGGAGAGGAGGAGGAAGGGGGGTCATTTATGGTGATGATATTTGTCTTCCCAAGAAAGCGTTATACATGCTGAGGCCCTTCTTGCCAGGAAGTGGCTGGGCATCCATCTGCCTGCCCATGAAATGTAGTGAATGAGTTCATCTTTTTGCCTCACTTGTGTACACAGCTTTTGCTTTCCCATTAAACTGTCATGATCTTGATCCATAAATTTTCTCACCTTCCTTCTATTTTTTCCCTATTCTGCAGGAGAAGGGAGTGAGTGAGCAGCTGGGTGGGTGTTTGGCTGCTAGGTAGGGTCCACCCACCATATCTACAAAAGGGAAAACCATTAAATATCCTGGAATGAGATCTAAATTTTGGAATGAATTGTGCAGCTCTTTTCTAGTCACTTCCATCCTTAGTCTTTTATTTCCTCCTTCACAGCTTTTCCTCTGCTGTTAATCCATATTTCATATTCCCCTTGATTTCTCTCTTTTCCCAGCCCTTCCAACTCTTATGGCATCTTGATTCCTCTATTGGTTTCATGCCTTTGTTTTTGCCTCACGCATCACTAACCACATCCCCCTCCCCCAGTCTTCCTCTCTGGCTCAGGTTCCCCATTTTCACCTTATTTTTTTTTTTTTTTTGTATACAAACCAGTATTTTCCTCCTTGGAAATAGAAAATGCACCAAGATCACAAAGAAAATTGTCTCCTTCTCCAAGAATTTGATCTATCAGTGCAATTCTTGGGAAATTCCTTTTCTAGACGGTCTGAGCTGGCATGAGCTCGTCCATTTACATGAAATAATTTTGTTTCTTGTTCATTCCAAAGTCCTCCTGCTGCTCTGATAAATACTACTTTGCCTCAGGCTTTGTTTAAAGCAAACTAAATTGTTCTTCCTGAGGAAAAAAAAAAAAACAAAAAAAACAAAAAAAACCAAGGAGTGTCATTCAGGAATCAGTTTACTGCAAGGATGAGAGACTATTGAGAAGTCCTGCATGAAAATTAGCTCTCTCTTGATCCCAAAGAGATTTCTTTGGATCCAGAGACAAGCACTGTATGGCATGGACTTGTCCAGTTAGATTTAGAGAGGGCAAACTCTAAATAATGTATATGGGAGCTATTCTGCATAACTTGATCCTGCTAACCCTTGGAAAAAATGCCTATGGCATGCTGGAAAGGCCAAATGACACATTTAAGTTAGAACAGTAGTTAGGGCCAAGGTGGAAGTGATTGTCCACAGTGGTTGAAGTCCAGGGCTTCTATTCTTAGCTAATAAGGTTTATGCTATTTTGAGATGTTCATTGGAGTACAACCACATAGATAGTATTGGTTTTTTTTCCTAAATTATCCCTAAAATTCTTGGGATTCCAAGTTTGAGGAAAATAACTTGAGGGTTCAAAAACATCTGAAAAGTGACTGATAGACAGATGAACAGATAGGTAGTCAATGTGACTCACTAACATTGTTTCTGTAAAGAGCCAGGCTATAAACCTGTTACTGAGAAGAACAGGAGTGCTTTCTCTTATTAAAGCAAAAGAAACATAGATGAAAGCTTTTGTGGTTTTGCAGTTTGACCTAGTCAAAAACATTCCATCTCTCCACATAAAATAATTTTTCTAAAGCCCACCTTTACAAGCCAAATTCTTTCAAAGAGTGAAATAAAAAGTTAGCTAGTCTTTAACACTGTATACTGTACCTTAGCTTTCTGTTGAGTTTTAATCATGGTTTAGGGATTTTTTATTCATCAGAATCTGATATATAACTTTTAAGATAGAATTTTAAAGATGGTCAACTTTCTCCAGGATATTAATTTATAATCAGCAGATACCAAGAAATAAATGAGTTTCTATAGAAGTATTGGGATATTCATGGGAGAAAACAGAAAATGGTCTGTGACAAGCAAAAATGAATAAAACTTACTGAAAAGGAAATCAGATTAATATTGTAAGATTTTTTTTTCTCCATGTTCACTCCAGTCAAATTTATAGACATTGACAGAGAAAATAAATCGTTCAGCTTGACTTTTCTTGTTCTTTACTGAAATTATCTGATCATATTCTAATAACCAATACACCTTAATTTGAGGGGTTAGAAATTTGTATTTAGATTACCTTTAACAACAAAAATATTGCTGATTTCCACCACCTTTTCACACAGGCCTTTATGTCCTTATTCTATTGATTTCTCTTGTCTGGTCATAATGGCTCACATCTTTAAAAACTCTTTTAGCTCTATAAATTACTGATGACAGTATAAGTTTCTGAATTGACTTTGTATAGAGAGATGTACCTACATCTATAGATTATAACCTGGTCAGAAGTAATATCTAAACAAAATCATGGAGTTCTAGGACAATTTTTTAAGTCTTTAAAGATTCTCAATTTTCATTCAGTACTAAAAATTTTATGTCTAAATAAGGATTAAATTTTTAAAAGCATCCAGCAATTCTTATTGCAGCTAATATTTAAATTTAATTTACTTTTTAAAAAGCAACAGTCTCTAGAGTCAGAAAAACACTCATTCCAGAGCTGCTGCTATTTTTTCATATAAGTGTCAAACCACAGTGTAAAATCAGTAAAAAAAAAAAAATTAAAAATCCACATTCCTACCAAATTAAAACAAACAAACGAAAAAAAGCAAAGGAATTTTGTTTTAAATGCTGTCTGGAAAAATTCCAATTAATTTGAAGTGCATATAAACATTGTCACCACAGAGAAATGGGTGATTTTGTGCCCCTTTAGAAAAATTACTTTCTGCCTCTTTCCAAGCTATTGATTTATTTAATTAGCATGCTATATGTTTATTTAAAAGGTCATTTTTTACAGGAATTTGCAATAGACAAATTTTTCAGAATGAAAAGTTTCAGAGCTAAGAAGCAGGAAAGATGGAAATCTGTTTTGCTTATCTAAACTATTTTATTGGTAGTATTTACATGTGAGACAGTATAACTTAAATAGATACAGTAAACTAAGCTATATTGCTGTATCTCCAGCCAGATAAAAGCTTGACATAAGCTATTCTAGAAGTAAATTTTCTAATTCTTTATCTATGTGACTGGGATTTTAACAGGTCAGCAATGAAATCACCCTTGAAGTGTGAAGGGCTTTCTGTTCATGAACTGAATTATATTGGTTTAAATTTTTCAACATCTTCATTTACAATAAAGAAGGAATTTTCTCCTGAAAACGTTCTTGGTTATGAATATAATAGAGAACTTCTCTCTTTAGGTGAATATTTAAAAATTCTGGATTAATATGTAACAAAATAATTTTGAGCCTGTATATTTGATCTGCCATTTGAACTAATCTATTTGGTTTTCACTGAGACATGTAGCACCATCCATACTTGTCTTCAGCGGTGTGTCCACTCTGGAAAGTCCTGCAATTTAATCAGGGCTGACATTTGGGGTGTTTGCCTGACACATGTTAACAGCTCCCAAGAATGTCCTACAAGTTACAGAATTGCCTGCTGTTATGCCCAGGACCTTCTTACTCATACAAAAGGACACTGTTTTTTTTCACTCACCTTTTTTCTCAGGTGTTATTTGATAACAGTTTTATTATATTTTACAACATGTTTGCATGTACCCTAACACTCCCATGCAATGTCTTCTGATGTATTCCATCACATCAAAGTTTGCTTAGGTGGGGGCCACAGCCCCTTTACTTGCACAGTCAAATTGTAGTCTATTCAGACTGCTGGGAACTTTAAGTGGAAACTAGACAGGCCCACAGAAAAATGTTATGTTCCAGAAGTCTGAAAGTTCTTGCTTAGAGCACGTCCTAGAAAAATCAAGCTCTACTTTGTTGGAGTAGACACAGTGCACCATGGAAAGTCTCTTCCTAGAGACCTTCACCTGTTTAAGTCTGTGCTGGATACATGCTGTTGGAGACCTGTTGTATTCCTGTAGTTTCACCTCCAGTATTCAAATTGTTAAAATTAAATTAGATCAGATATGAAATGGGCTCTAACACAAGCTCCAGCTATGTTAAAAGTGTATGTAGATTTATGCTGACACATATGGCTTTTTTTTAATAGTTTTTATCATAACTTTTAAAAGAAGAATAAATCAGTGATCATCTTAAAATACCACCACTTATAGAATGGGTCATCAAATTTTATCTAGTAATTTTATTGATGTATAATTTACAGAAAATATCTTGGATTGAATTTAAATGTTTTAGATACTGAAGAAGTGGCAGGGGTTGTGGCAATGGCTTAAGAAAAGATGTGAATTATAAATTAAAAAGATTCAGGAAGTTGCTAGGTACCAGATGAATCTCCTTAAAAGGAATCTCAATAACTACTGTGTTTTGAAAGTTGAAGGATATCTTTTTTTCCTTGAGCAGGCTCAAAGATAAGTAGGCAACAGCAATCCACAGCAGTTGCAATGGAAAGCAGGTTTAGAGCAAAGCTCTCCTTGCAATGAGAGGACATCTAGTGAAGCTTGTTTCTTGCAAAATGTTGTATAATTACAGATGTTCAGGCTCTCTGATAAAGAAAGCACAGTTTCCTGTTACCAGTTAAGACACCAAGGTATCTGCTATTGAGAAAATATTCAAAATGTGAAATTCAGAAGCAGACATTTTTATTGACTGCCTATATTTCTTGCTTAGTGGGCAGATGCCGAGTCCAACACTGTTGTAAGCCAACCAATCTGACATTAAGATGCAATTCAGTGGCTGCAGATACAGAACAAGTGTCCCCGTGTGTGCTTTGCCCATCACATCTATGTATCCCATTTTCCTTCTGAGTGTGTCATGTGTCTGGCCTCATGTGTCAGGTGTCCACTGTCAGACAGAAGAGATAGCTGGAAGTCCTTTCTTAGATGCCTGAAACATGGTATGTTCCATCTGTAAACAACTTGCATTCAGGTTAAAATCACTTTGCCTAGAAAAGCACTGTGGATGAGTAGAGTCAGACCTGAGAATTATCACATGCTTCAGTTAGCACTTAGGGACATTCATATTAGTAAGACCATATGTTTCAGTTTAGGCATTTTAAACTTATTAAATAACATAAGCCCACTAGGCACTTACTAGCCCTGAAATTTTCATCAAGATCCTTCTAAATATAAGTTCTGTAATCTCCATTTTAGCTCAACTCCATCCACTTACCACTTTAATAACCCTCTGGTATCTTTTTAATAGCTGATAATTGTTTTAAAATTCTGTTCATATGATAAACTTTATGTTTCTTAGGAGCCCTTCTGGATTCTGATGGAAGCCTTTTCTGTCTTATCGGATTTATATTTGGGACTTTCTGGGGCAAGCTTGTCTGAGAGGTTGCAGAGAAAGACTCTGAGTACCACCCACCCAAATGGAGAAAGGTATAACAAATTTAATTGTCACTTATTTGTTCTGAATTTAGCTGTCATAAATAAATTGTAATTTGATGATCATGACTTGGAATAGTAAGAGTACTAGATTTACCCTGTTGAGTCTGAAGTTCTGAAGTACAAAATCGTCACACTACACCGTACATTACTTTTTAGGGATGCTATATGCAGCTAACTATTGTTTTCACTTTGTTTTGTCAAAAAAGAACAAATATTCCACAAAACAAAAAAGCACTGGTACAGAAGTGCTAACATATATGCAAGGCATATAGTGCCTTTTACATTTAAAGTGCTTTCCATAACAGGAATGAATATGGAGACACACACATACACTAATGCACATACACTAATTCCCTTGAAATCACTGATTAAAATTTAGATAAAAATTAGTCTTCTGTACACAGAGGGAAGAGAGAGAGAGAGAGAAAGGGACACTCCTGCATAACTCTGGGCCTGTCCTAAATATCTATCTATAGATTCTCTCTTTCCACTGACTATAGAACAAGTCAACAATCACCTTTAAGCCAAATACCTGTCTTTCAAAAGGCTGAACTTGGGAAAAGTGAATTCCACACTTAAAATGTTTTATGTTCCTCTTCCTAAAATCACATGTGTCAGAAAGGCATAATGGCTATACTGGTCTGCAAAAAAGGGTCTCCCAACAATGGTCAGTAGTGCAGGCTGAGAAAAGGATATATGGTCAGGGAAATGGCCCTACCATTCCCTATACATTTACAGTCTTCAGGCATCTGGAACTGAGTCCAATTACTAGTTTGGGGTCTGAGTGTCCTACCTATCTGGTTTCAGATACAAAAGTAAGAGTAATCTATAGCGATCATTGCCCACCAGATAAAGATCGAACATTCAGGGTGCCAGTTTTCTTTATGGATATTGAAGATCCAAGGGCATCTCGTGTAAATGAAAAAAACTGCTTCAGCCAGTGTTTACTTCAAAAATAGGGGTGTTTTTACCTCAAGTAGGCTAAAGAAAGATTGTGATCTCCATGTAAAATCCGAACAGAGACAAGCTAGTTTTAAACTCAGACCACTATCTCAGATAAAGCTCAAGAAGGACATACAAAGCTGACCTTCACTTGCCACATCAAGGCACAGATATAGATGTCTATCTTATTGTTTGAGATATCCTCTTGTTTGTTTTAGTCAAAACAAAACATTTTTGTCCCTGATTTACCCTTGGGTCAGTGGTACAATATGGTTCCTTTTCCAGTTCAGAGGTGACAGCTTTTCTGTGAAAAAAAAAAAAGGAATTAGGTTGTATTTTTCTACTGTGATCTGTATAGGAAAACAGTGTCTTCCTGGAAGGTCTGCTGTTATGGAACTGATGTGATAAGTTTATATTAGAAATTACCATAGCTTTCAAGTTAGTAGCATCTTTTCCACAAGCTTCATTTCATGCTAATTTGTTCACATATAAACCAGCACATTTTTAAGCTTGCTGTTTCCCGACAGAAAGTGATGCTGTGGTTGCCAGGTGCAAAGGTGCTTTGAAAGTTATATTGCCTTATTTCAGTGATTGAATAATGGGGTTGGAGTTACCTGAGGGAATGTGTTTTGCCTCTTTTTTTAGAGGTTATATTCCCCAATTATAAGAGCTCTGTCCTTCATTTAGAGAGATAACAGTGGAACGAGATACTCTGCAGGATATTTATAACTGTCTATTCTCAGCCTGCTGCATTGTGGCTAGTTAGAAATGTAACATATGGCACTGGTGAGAAAATAATTATTACTCTTTGATAACTTACTTAAGGGCAGTTTTGTAGATGACTTGCATGACAGACTCTTAAAAACCAGTTTTGTAAAGTTACTGAGACAATAATGCAGTAAAGGCTTATATTTTCTCAGTTTTCACTACACATAATACTCTTTAAAGTGTTTTCAAATGTTCAGACACTTATCTTTTGGTGATATTTGCAAAAATCTCAAAGATAACCACTTTGATCTATATTCAGATTAGTTGTCGTGACTAACTTACCATGGACCAAAGTTCAAGAGAGGGGTAACAGCTTCAGGCAATGATTATAGAAGATAATCATAGAATCATTTTGGTTGGAAGAGACCTTTAAGATCATTAAATCCAACCAGTAACCTACCACTGACAAGTCACCACCAAAACATGTCACTAAGCACCACATCTGTAAGTCTTTTAAATAACTCCAGGGTTGGTGACTCAACCACTTCCTTGGTCACCCTGTTCCAATGCATGACAATGCTTTCAGTGAAGAAAATATTCCAAATATTCCAAATATTTAATCTAAACCTCTCCTGGTGTAACTTGAGGCCATTTCCTTTTGTGTTATTGCTTGTTACTTGGGAGAAGACATTAACCCCCAAATTGCTACAATGTCCTTTGAGATGGCTGTAAAGAGCAAGGTCACTCCTCAGCCTCTTTTTCTCCAGGCTAAACACCACCAGTTCGATCAGCTGCTCTGACACTTGGCCTTGTTAAACCTCATACAATTATCTTTGGCCCATTGATCCAGCCTGCCCAGATCCCTCTGTAGAGCCCCTCTATCTACTTGCTACCTAGGGCTGATGAATTTGGGGTTCTGATCTAGTCAATTAAGAGAAGTGGTCATGGAAAATAAGTTACAGAGCATTAGTTAAATATTGCCCTTTATGGCAGAGGTTTATTAGAAAACCAAACCAAAACAGTCTTAGCTCAAAAGCAAACTGTCCTTCTTTACAGTTTAGTTTAATAAATCCTATCTAGAATATTTCAAAATCTCTTTTATTGGAACATTATCCCCACTCTTACAAGATGTTGTATTTAGTCAGAAAATTTGCATTTGAACATTGGTTGTAGTACACATTTTATCATGCTACTTCACAACCAGTCTTGGACCCATAAGGAGAAAATGAGGAAGTTGACTGCCAATTTTGAACTTTCATGGGAAGGAAAAGAAAAAGGAAAACATCTTAAGTGCCATGGAAGAGACTATAATAGCTTCTTGGGCTGTAGATTTAGATTGTGATAGCACAGGGGCTGTAGTGTTGCTTGGGGACTTGCTGTTGAACTAGGGGCTGAAATACTTTCTGTGCTTTTTCAAGCATAATTACCTGGGCCTTAAGTAACTGCAGTGAATTTTGCCCCTGAGAAGGATCATTATCCTGAATGATTCCATTTGACTTTTGATTCGTGCTCAAACTTAGAAATAGCAAACAAGAAAAAGAAGTTAATTTCCTTGTCATCCTAAATTATATTTCTCATATTTGCAGCTAGTTTATTAGAAATACAGCAAGATAGACCAGTGTCCAATGTTTTCCTTTTCACATATAAATGAAAGGCAAGAACCTAGACATCGCATTTCAGGAGGAAACAACTACACATTTTCCAGTTAGCCAAAGGCAGAGATATTTCAAAGTTAGGGGAGCACCTATTTGCCTCCTGAATGAGGGGAATCAGACTGGTTTTCATATATCTATCACCATAATCAATGGGTCTTTTGTGCTGTGCTCAAAATATTGCTCACAGGCAAAGAAGCAGCACGTTTATACACAAAAGTAAACTAATAATAGAACTGAAACCTTAAGAATATGATCTATAAAAAAAAATCCAGATCTATATTACAGAGAAATAAATAATAATAATGATGCAGTTGATTGTTATACATACACAAAAATTCCTTCTCTTTTCCTTTTCTTGTGCTCACGGTCCCCACACTCCTAATGGCCCTAAAGTAGGTGATTTCACTCTGGTGGTGACAATGGGATATGTTACAGCAATTCATGAGCAGCTGGAGTTATTTGGTGGAAGGAATATGATGTTCATGTTGATGGTTTCTTTTTGTTTTGTTTTGGTTGGTTGGGTTTTTTTGTGTTTTTTTTTTTTGTTTGTTTGTTTTTTGTTTGTTTGTTTGTTTGATTTTTATTGTTTTGGGTTTGTTTGTTTGTTTTGTTTTTTACATTTTGATAGCAATTACATAAATTACTGTCACAGTCAAGCAGAGCAGCAGGCAGGTCAAGAAAATCTCAGTGAGAGAATACCTGACAAGCATCAGTCCTAAGGCCTCAGAAACTCAGTGGAAGGCTCACAGTTTATTACTAGCAATGACAGTGCCATATTACAAGGCTATCCAGTTTCACTACTCAATCACACAGCTGAAACCGTTTATGGATGTTTCTGCCTCTCCAAGACCTAAGCAGGACACCACTACCTCAGTGCCTTTAGTTCCTCCACCACTCTCTTGCAGGAACTTCAGTGAGCAAATGGCAGGCTGCACTTCAACCATTTCTGTAGTAATTCTCTGGATAACCTCTTCTGGTATTGTTTCCTCAGTAACAGGTTATCTGATGTGGTGGTCCCACAACTCTATTAACATCTCATTTACAATGGTGTGAAGATGGTGGTATGTAATCTAAATAAATAAAATGCACTTCAATAAATCCGGGTCATAAGTCACAGAAGGCACTTAATAGCCCACCCGTAGAACAGAAATGCAAAAGCTATGTAAGAGATAAAAATATTAGATCATTCACTTTTTTCCCCCCTAAGCTGTTTTACATAATTACATGCAAGACAGTATACTTAATGACTAGTAAATTAACATATTTAAGCATTTAAATTCCAGAAAATGTCACAGAGAAGATTGCCCCAAAACTCTGCAAATGTGCAGACCAGTATTTTTATGTCACTTCATGATACATGCTATATTTATCACAGAGAAGGAAACTTCTATTAAATCAATTATAGGAAAAATTTTGTAGAAATGAAATAAGGTGATCTTCTTGCCTCTATAGAGTGCAGGCACTGAAACATCTCAGCAACATTTCCTCACTCTTCTTCTGAAAAATGGCAGAACTCTTCCTGTGAAATTCCCTTTATCATAATATTGATAATAATAATAATAATGGTAGAAATTCTGATAATAATGAAATTTTCAGCCCAAGGTTATATTTTGGCAAAGATCCATGGAATGGAATGGAATAGAATAGAATAGAAGATTGTATTATAAAATAGGAGTCATCAGGCAGTCTTAACTCTAAGAAATTGCTACATTCGCTGCCTGTAATAAGTGATGTGATGTTGTGCATTCTAACATCAAATTAAAATCTTTCCCATGTCCTTTTTACAAGGAAGGACCATGAACAACAACAACAACAAATAATTAAAAAGACACAGCACACATTTAAAAGAAAATGTAAACTGTAATCTAGCTGTTCCAGAGAAAACTCCATCTGCCAGAGAATATTTTAGAATGTGCTCCATTGGAGCACATTATTCTTCCTCCCTTAGGCTGTCCAGTTGCACTTTAGAAAACTCAGCAGTTGGTATGATGATTTCTTTTAGACTATAGGCTATGAAAAATAATTTCTGATTAAAATGACTTGAGAAGAGAATTGCAGTTGATTATTTTATAAAGATATGTCAAAAGTGACACATTTTCAGCTCTTGTGTGTCTGTGTACTTTGTAGATTGTTAAGCTATTTCCATACTACTACCTCTTAAATAGTTTTACCTTTGTACTGCTTTACTTCATCTATAAGTATTTTGAGGTATTATGTAAGTAACATTATTCTATGTCTTCATTCCTTGACTTATGTTGAATTTGCATTCATAAATATAATTCTTTTTAATATTATTGGTAATATATGCTGGCAGGAGGTTCTTCTTTAAATTAACCAAAAAGAAAAGAGAGCTATACCTTAAAAATTCTCCATTTTGTATAGCAGAAAGCTGTAGGTCCTCCACAAAATATCATTCAATCAACAAGAAGAAAGGAAGTGGAACCGAAAGGTTAATCAGCAAGAATAGAATTTCCTTGCAAATTATTAAATATTCTCTTTTGAACAGCAGCAACCCTGACTGGCATACTATTCATATACATATTCATACATTGGTTTACTTATGCATTTGTATTGAATTGCTGTACTCAAATATAAAAGCCCTATTGGACAAAGTGCTATAAAAATTGCAACATCTGAAGACCATTTTAATACAGGTACAGTCTTGCTTATTTTTTTCCTAGTATATAACAGAGCTGTATATTTAATGTGGTGGATTGACCTTAGCTGGATGCCAGGGGCCCACCAAGTCTGTCTGTCACTGCCCCCCCTGCTCTCATCTGGACCAGGGGGAGAAAATGAGACGAAACTTGTAGGTTGAGACAAAAGTAGTTTAATGAAAATCAAATCAAGGACACGTGCAGAAGCAAAGAACACAAAAATTTATTTGCTACTTCCCATCAGCAGGTGATATCGGCCCCTTTTCCAGGAAGGAGGGCTCCAATATACATTATGGTTACTCTAGAGGATAAGCAAATGCCTCCACTCCCTCCTCTTTTTTCCTAGTTTTTATAGTTGAGCTGATGTCATATGGTATGAAATATCCTTTTGGTCAGTTTGGGTCAGCTGTCCCAGTTGTGTCCCCTCCCAAGATCTTGTCCACCCCACTCCACTGTGGGGGGAATGTTGGAAAACAGCCTTGGTGCTGTGTGAGCCCTGCTCATCAGTAGCCACAACATGGGTATCAACAGGTTATCAACACCTTTCCATCTCTCAATGCAAAGCACAGCCCAAGGAGGGCTGCTGTGGGGAAAATTAACTACAGCTCAGTCAGACCAAATACATCGAAATTTTCCAGAATTTTAATAACAAAGGAGGTATCTAAGGAATGGGTCTGAACAGTCCCAATAATTGCCATCATATCTTACAACATTATTAAAAGTCATTTGTTTATTCTACTTCTAGCATTACACTATTTCACCTCACAGCAATATGTTGTACAAGGTTTGTTATAGTTTTACAATTGTTTCATGTTGAGTAGCAGATTAAAAAAAAAAGTCACATTTTTTATATAATTTCTTATGTCTAACTGGGTGTGTTACTTCACATATTTATTGTCACTAACACAGGAAACTCCTGGTAATTACCAAAAAATATGAGTCCTTGTTACTTTCAAGTATTGTAGCTTGGTGCAACTTGTCTAACTTTTCTTCATATAATACTTCAGTCTTATATTTATTCACTTTTTTTTTTTTTTTTACTTATTTCTAAGGACATTTTGGAAGTTTGCAAACCTCAGTGTCTAGTCTTGACAGAAAAACCATACAAAAGTCAAAATGTGTGAGAAATCTAATATGAAACACTTCAAGATTGAAAGAAATAGAAACAAGAAATCAAAGAGGCTTGTGTTTTAAAAAGTACATACCTTTGACTTAGTTTCTCCTATTCATACATATCCTGCCTATGAGTTGAAACCTCTTAGAAATACTGCAGTTAATTATAAGAGCATTTCAAAGGCACCTGCAAAATCTGTGAAATTCTCACAGTGAAACTCTATTGTTAATGGGTACATATCTTACCTGGGAAATATATCTACTTATATGTTTGGCAGCTATATATGTAATTTTTGCATAGGCAAGGATGCTTTTTGTGCCCATTTCTGCTCATAAAGAAGCAAAGATGGACTTAGGAGTGTCTCTTTCTTAGGTGAATTGTAGGTGCCAAGTGCTCTGATAGTTCAGTTTCTCTTTGAGCATCACCAAACACAGTTGTCAGTAAGTACTCCATAAATTGTACGGATAGGGAGAGGAAAATAGTACTCGGGGCAGCTCTGTACATATTTTGCCATAGACTATCATTGCTGGAATTGCATAAATAATTTTTGTGTTTAGCTTCTTAGCAGTTTGTGCTGTATTCTATTTCTCCATCCAGCTAAAGTACGTGTTTCTCCATTTGTGTCACCACGCTGTGTGGGTCTGGTTGCCTTCAGTCCTACTTCTGCTTGCTCATGTTGCTTTTTCACAACACATAGTATATGCTAGTGGCAACAAGAGCATTTCAACAACTGTCCTCCCAGATAAACTTGTGGCTGTGTTTATTATTACTGGTGCTGGCAGACCAAGTTCTTTCTGTACGTAAGCTTAGGTCAGCTGTAAATATGTTTTTAAAAATACAAGCACATGTCACATTACTCAAACAGTGGGAGTTAAGTGTCACACTAAATACCTATCTGCTTTGTCGCTATCGAAACACATTTCTTAAATTGTCTATTTTTATGCTTCACAAAAATGTAGCCTTACCTGCTACTTTGTACACATCATACTCTTGTTGTTGTTGCTTTCCTCTAAAGAAGAAAAGATGTAACAGTAGTGGTACCTACGGGTAGCATTTTGAGGATAATGAGATTTAAGATTGAAGATAATCAGTCTCTCCCTGAAAGAAAAGATAGCAGGTTTTTGCTACTGAAAAATAAGTCAGATCTCTGGAAAACTTATTGCTATTACTGAGATGGTATGGTGCTTTAGAAGCCTTTTGACTGTTCAGCAATTTAAAAAAAAGAAAAAGGGGGGGAGGTCTTTCTCACATGCAAATTCAGATTCCTCACATTCAGCATTCACTGAAACCTTCATCTGGCACAATCTTTTTATAATAACTTCAATTCCAAATGAAGAGAGTGATAAAGCTGCTTGTTTCCTGATATATTGCCTGTTTGTGACAGAGGCTGAACTAGTAGATCAAACCAGATCTTTCTGACATAATGTCAGAAAAGTCTTAAAAGAAGAATCTTGACAGCGGTTCTCTTACAGTCATGTTCCCTGTATCAAAAACCAGGCAATGATTTAGTTTAAATAAGCTGTTGCATCTACTCTTTCCAACAGAAGAAAAAGAGACGTTTTCTCAGTTGTAAATTGACTTCAAGACAAGCTTTATATGTTTTTTAATACTCTTTATGAAGAGAATGCAATATTTTATACAGATAAAGATACTCAAGGTCAAGGGCTGATTATAGCCATACAATTAAGAGAAAAACTTTCAAGCTGCAGAGTTGACTGCTTATTAGCAGTACTGTGGGGTGAGAATGGCTCCATGCTCCATGCATGATGGGGACAGATGCTTTGAACACACTGGTCAGGCTGCTGTGCTGAAATACGGATTTTCTGAAACCCCTGTTTGTCTGGCAATGGCTCCTTCACCCATGTAATGTGTTTAATAGATCCACTTGAAGGATAGAAAAGTTTTGCCAGTCAAGACATTGGAAGACCACCAACAAAATAAAGGTACAACAGGTACAAAAAAGACTAAAAATAATAAAATAATCTCACTACAACACAGGGTGACATTATCTGTATTTGTTTTATGAATAGCAGAATGCATTTTATACCAGTATCAAAAGTAACAAAACTTAAGAGAGCAGAAATATGCTGCTTTTATGAATGTGTCTTAAAGCAATTTTATGTTAGCATGAGCTATCTGAAATCAACGGGAATGCCAAGAGACTTTACAAATAGGGAAAATATGGTGAGCTATGTTCACTAAGTTCTATGGTGAATTCAGGGGCTTCTGATCGGTCACTAGTTTTTCTGCTTAGACTCATGCTAAGTACAGGCAAATACTATCAGCTTTCTCTGTTAGGTTCTGCTAGGTCAATAGCAACCTGCAATGACCTTTCCCTGTCCAGAGTTTCTCCTGAGCAAAGCTTGCCAATTACATAAAATTACTTAGTGGTTTTGGGAACTGGGCTTATATAGACAAGGGAATAAATGGAGACTACTACCAAACTAATTTAATGTGTGTCATAAATCAGAAGCGAACGTCAGTCTCCCCAGCATGGGGGAAAAAGGCCTAGTGTATTAAAACATTTTGATACCTTTGATCTTCATTGTTGATAACATGAAGGATTTTATAAACACCTTTAAAATGAAACTGAAAGGTACACTACTGAAATTTGCCCTGGTCTTTCTACCCATTCTTTCTGAGCAACTGTGGACCTTCAATGCTGTCATAGACACAGATACATGGTCATTTGACAATGCTCAAAAATCCTTATCTGAAATATGAGTTTATATCCAATGAGTGCAAAGGCATTTTACTCTTTAAATAGTTCTCTTCTTCTGTGTACATGAAGACTGTTTTGATTTTTTTGTTGTTTTTTTTTTTTAATAATTTCTAATTTTTTCCAGTTGATATAATGTGAGATAACAAAAGACTGTATATACCTTTGCCCCTAAGTATGCCTTGCACCGATGTGAGAGATGCAATGAAGTTAATGGAATTGTCAATCTAATATTATCATTCCAAGTTTTATGATTTTTGCTTGTAATTAACTACATACGTAATTTATTATAAAAGATCTGACTTATTAATAACAATTCCCTTTAACAGAGCCGTACAATCACACATATATATATTTGACTTTCAGATGATACTGATCTTTTATTTTAATTGACTCACTGCTACAGACTTTTTTAAAATTAATGCCTGGCTACATTTCAAACAACTTCAATGCTTATGAACTTTGCCCAATCTAAATAGAAAGTCTTTGTTTGCATAATGATTTATTTGAATTTGTTTCTGTGAATTTTGTTAGGATGCAGTTCTTGTCGTATTTGAGATACCACTTAAACAAAAGAAAAAAATAAGTAATCCTCTGTAGCATATTCAGTTCACTGTCTCTCTGAAGTGATGGTGCTAAAAAGAGTTTCATGTTCTTTAGAATGGATTCCTAACATAGTAATAGTCAAAAAGATTATTTTCTTTAGTTATCCCACATAGAGAAACCTCACTAACTAGGTATTTTAGATGTTGATAGCATTTTTGATCGAGGTTTATTTCTTCTTTGTTGCAGATGTGAACAAAGGCCAAATCTTATGTGTTATGAAAAGATACATTGAAGCCAGAAATAGTGACAATATAAAAAAAAAAAAAAAAGCAAGTATGTCATCCACCACTGAGCTCACAAAAAGCGTGAGTGTCAGTGCCTGCAAGACCACACTGAGCAGTCACAGTGAATCTGTAAGTGAGTTGTGCCCATTTCTGTGAGTTGTTCCTTGTCATTGTAGCCCTGGAGTTACAGGTACAACTGTCAGGGTGAATCCTCCTCTCAGATGTCCTTTGTCTGGAAGGTGCAAATCTGTCAGGGTCCTCAAATAGATGTGATGAAGCGTCTTATTTCCTCTGCTCCCAGAATCACATGCTTCTTTGGTGATAGCATCAAAACCATGGCCTCTGTGGGAAAGTGACTAAATGCCACCTACACAAGATTACTCAGATGTGGATATATTTGCCATGACTTCAAGTATTTAAAAGCTGAACATTTCACTTTAAGTTTCTTTTCTCTATACACTATATATGTCTAATGTTGAAGAACAGGGTGAGTCAGAGGATGACTCAGAATGCCTGAAATGGAGTAGCTAAGCACCTAATTTTAGATACAGTCCAGCTGGCTTTAGTCTAAGCTAGTTACATCCCTCATGAAGGTAAACCTTTAAGATAGTTTTAGATGTATCAATTCCCTCCCCACCCCCAATAGAATGGTTGATTTAAATGGATAGTTTTTACATTACTCTAAATGTGTCAGATAAGTTACCATCCTTAGACATCTAACTTAGATGCCCAAAGTTAGAATGTATAACTGTCATTTTAGCTGTGTCATTTTAGAAAGTCCTGTCTGAACACTACTTAAGGAAAAGATGAGACTTTCTGTAGGAAAGCTCTGTAGAACTCAAACTTCTGCCATTCTGGGCAAAACATGACAGTAATAGACAGCTAAATCTTCACTTACAACTAAGATACCAAGGATCACCAGCAAGGTATTCCTGTACTCCAAAGTATCTAAAATTTAAAAAGTGCTGTGAGCTAGAACTATATAAATTGGGAATTCAGTCAGATAATTCTGATAATATTTTTTTGTTGTGAACTTTTGGTAGCCCTTTTATTCACATAGACTCATAAATGCCGAAGGGAGTGAGGGCAGGTTTATAAAAATATGATTTCCTAAACAGCATTTTCAGTTTACATTGGAAGAAATCATGAATAGAATTCTTCATTTCAGGTTGTTATCTCAGTAAACAGTGTTGACTGGTAGACCTCATACAGTTTTGGGGATGAGATGAAGGGGCTGTTTGTTGTTGCCCCTGCTGATGAACTGGAAGTATTTCACTATAGATATACCTGAGAAACTTTAGGTTGAATTTTTGTGATGAATTATGAGCATATGGTACAGGGAAATGTAATCTTGGCCAATATAACTTTCTGAAGAGTCACATCATTAAATAGCCAAGGTACCTGAATGACAATTCCTCACAGGTGCTATAAGCAGTTCTGGGGGAGAAAACTTCTTGCAGATTGGAACTAAAGATTTTGAAATTTCCAAATTAAGACTTCTGGAACATTATTTTAGCAATGAAAAAAAAAATACTAAATTTTTTGAGTTTTTACATCTATTTATGTGGAGAATAACTATTACTTTCAACAATAATTTATTGATGTTGATTATTGTTTCATGCCTGACTTTTAACATGTTGCTCCTAGGATGCTTTACAATGGAAAGGAGGCATTGTTATTGCCATTGCACTGACAGAGAAATTGAAACCTGATTTGCAGAGCATTACCTGAAGTCAAACAAGGTTATTTTGTAATAACCACTGGGGAAATTATAAAACCTTGCAAAAGTTTAGAGACATTTTTGATAGGGCACTTGTGTTTTGAAACATTCTATGTCTCTTAGTTAAAATAAAATTATATTACATAACCTGAGTGATTTCAGGAGTTAGTAAATGACTGATTTTCTGTTCCCTTGGTAAACATTAATTCATGAAAACAGATTGACTGAAATTTTACTGTGCTACTGAAGTGGGAAAACAGTGAAATATTGTTTGAGACTTTTTACAGGTGAAAATGACAGCATAAGAGGAAAAAATGTTAAAAGGAGAGTAATATTCAAAATATAATAATATTGACAAAGTTAAGCTTATTCTTTCAAAGCAAACAATGTTAAAGAAACTGGTAGGAAAAAAGGCCACTCATTTCATACACATGGAAAGAAAATAGGCATTAATATCCCAAATGTGCCCAGATCGGCAAATTTATGAAGAAATGTATGAACGGAGAACACCTGACATCAAAGTCGTTTATAATTACTGAACAGTTTACACTTAATCAGAAATACATGGGAAGGGAGAAGGAGCTGGGAAAAATGAAGGTATATTAAAAATTTTAGCAAATGTAAGAAAGGTTTTGCCAGTTTGTGACATTTTAAAGGCTATTTTCCTCAAACAGATTTGTGTATACCTTGGATTCTTATGGAATGCAGGTATCATCACTTGCTTAAACAACCCTTACATTCCAAAATACTATTGACATTGCTGTCAGAAAAATGCTGCTGAAAGAAAAAAAACCAAACAAACCACAAGTCACTCAACACATAAAATTAAAATATCTTGGATGCTTTAATTTTACTGTGGAAAACCAACTTATGGTGTTATGCACATTATATATATATAATATATATATACTCTGTTGTATCACAGTGGACAGAAGAATGAATTCCATAAATGTTTATGCAGCAGAAAATTACATGAATTTTTTTCCACTCTTCATATGAACTGAAAACCTCATAACCCTGTTTCAGAGACTTATTTGTCTCATCTAACTAAGCAACTGTAACACAGAAGTCCAGATCTGAGCTAGTCACCTCAGGCACATTAGATGTCTGATTTACGATGAGATGAAGATTGAATATAAACCTGAAAGAGCATCTGAAGACAGAAGTAAAAGCACACACTGTGATTACAGAATTATGTCCCTGGGAGACAGAAAATTTCCTCCATGCTTAATGCTATTAAGAAATTAACATTCAGAAATCCAGGTGCTAGTATGAAAGCTTTTCAGCTATCTTTATGTTAAAAAATAGTTATTTACCAATCCTTTCCCTTTATATTCATATAAAGATGAAAGTTTGACACAACATTTATTTCCTAGTTTTCAGTGGTTGAGATTCTTCAAAGCTTTCCATGAGAACGTTTCACAGATGATTTAAGAGCACCTTGAAAATATACTTCTGTGAAATGTGAAGGATGCCATGAAATATTGAATATCTGTGGATTAAGATGGAAAATGTCTAATGACTTTTCTTGTGGAATCGTACCTTGAAAACTTTGGATCCATTTTAAATCTTAGGGGATCCACCTATTACCTTAATTGCTAAAAAAAAAAATTAAATGCTGCAATAGTTATATCTGTACCAAAATTGCTTTAACTAGGTCTTGAATTAAAAAACATTTGTATTTTTATTGTAGAATATGAATTCCATTATATCTGTAATGGCAAAATCTCCTGAAAAGACATTAACCAGAAGAATTACTTGGCCGAACAAACCAGCCTACTAAGCAATTTTGTGAAAATTAAAATTCATTTCCTACACAGTATAATGTGGTGGTTCACTATAGCCCCAATAAATAGCTTTTTCTGTTGACGTTTCCCCCTTTTAAAGTGGGAGAAGCAGTCATCCTATTTCTTTCAGTTCAAGAGCCTTAATACCAGCTGAGCAGCAGTGTTGAGGATTTGTGAGACATTTATGTTATTATTTTATAGTGGAAATATTTAATAAGTATCTACCTGGTAAAACCAAATCAAACCAAACCTACAAAATTCACTTTTCATGGTCTTTCTTCCTATTCCAATGTAAAAAAGAATGGACTGTTTTTTGCATAGATACCTCACAGGTGGATAAACCAGGAATTATTTTAGTAGTGGTGTTCTACTTAAGATGATAGTGCTGCTATGGCTGTTGAGTTTGTCTTTAAGATTGTCTCAATATTTTTTGAAAAGACTATCCTGGATACTAGAAATAACCAGGTTCAGACACAGAGGTGTGTATCACAAATTGACTGATTATCTGTGGCATTCTAAACAAGTCTTCTGACTTGTTACCAAACACAGGCATTATTTCCAGTCTGCAAAAACTGAATATGAAAATAAGCATCACCTATTGAGTAACATCATTATCTTTCTAATAAACATGAAACTAGCATAGGTAAATGGTGACATTTGTTGGCTAAAGTAGCTGCTATTTCAGAAAAGGTGTAAGTTCACAAAGTATAGCTCTATAGGTGATTAGTATAACAAGAGGAGACACAGGGGAACTGATGAATTCTTTTAACTTTAAATATTATAAGTTTACAAAAATAACTGTTTATTTGCATTAAGGTTTTGAAAATACCCATAACATTCATGAAGTGAATTCACTCTGATTTTAATACTCCTGCCCAGGTGAATTGTTCATAGACATGACCTAAATGTCCACAAGTTATCTCTGTGTCCCAATGAAAATATTTTGGAAATATAATGAAAAGGATTCATATTGCCTTGAAAACAATGTGCATTGATGTTTCCAAAGCTCACTCCTAGTTTTTTCTATTACTGAAAATACAGAAATAATTTTCCTCCATTGAATATCAGCCTATAACATTCCTTTGTTAAAGTTTAAAATGCTTTTGGCTTCTAAGATAAATGGAAAATTCTTTTTTCTTATTGTATCCAAGGGCTTTTATGTAGTGCATTACAAAATGGCACAAAATAATGAAGTTTAGAGAAGCCATTAAGGAAATAAAAGTGTTTTTCAACTAAGTAAAGATGCCTACAATTCAAACAATAGTACTGCAGTTGGCAGATAATTAGTCAATGATTGTCTTTTGAACTCTGAAAATAAATTAGAAGGAGTAGATATTCTGTGCTCTAAGAAGTGACAGCTTTCACTATTTGTTTTGTTGAATATTTTTTCTTTTTAAGCCTTTTGCTTAAAGATTTTTTTTTAAAGGCAGTTTTATAACCAAGTACTCTAATTATGTACACATGAATAGACCTTGAGGAAATCATACAGGTCTATTCAACTATATGCTATACAGATTTTAATTTTACAGATTCTTATTATTTCAGTTCCACTAAATGCTTTTAGCTAAGGTTGACCAAAACTTTTCCCTTTGAGATCCTGTTTTGAATTCCTTATAATTGTAATTTTTAAACTGTTCAGGCTGATATGTCCCATGTCATTTGCCTACTCTAGGATGGATCATTTTGGAAAATTCCAGCAAAAATAGCCCAGTAGTTTTGCAATACTCAAGAAAAAAAATATTTTGTCCCCATTAATGTGTTCTTTTGAAGCAGTTAACTTGAATATTCTTGTTATTTCTACATGAATATCACTCCACTTCACAGTGACGGCTTTGTAGAAATGGGTCTAAATGAAGCTACATATAAAATCTTAGTAACAATCTTCACAACTAAACAAACACATAAATAGACACACACCGATTGATTTTATTGGTGGTCAAATTCCACCATTTAGAGGAGTTTATGATTTTATGCTAACTTTTAATATAAATTTAGCATTGCTAAAATGCTTTCTATTTGTTTCTGCACATGTACAGATCAGTAAAACCCCATGAAGTTTAATGTAGCAGGTACAATATGTGGACCTACAGGAATAAACGTATAGATGCCTCAGTCTGATGCTCCTTAGTTCAGTATGCTGGTGGGAGTGGAGACACCACAGAATTATGGTGACAAGACGTCCTAGATGAATGAGATATTTTATTTCACAGATGCTACATTAGAAGAAAGAACAGCTAGTTAGAAGGACAGAATATTTAAAATAGCATTTTGACTGTACAAATTTAGTTTTTTAACAAGTGAATGATTTCAAAACATATTAACAAAGTGAAATAGAGAACCATGATTAAAACCCATCTACAGATGTACATTTCTTTTTAGGCAGCAAATCTTAAACATATTACATGCTATCCTGATATCCTGTCTAATTTCTTTAACTTTCCTTTTCACAGAAGTCCTTTTTCAAAACCCTATTCCAAACGTCTGGGAAGATCTTTGGGGAAAGGTAAAAATGAATTGCTTAAAGAAAAACTTTTTGGATATCTGCCATTGTAAGTTGTATTATTATTCACTTACTGTAGCTCACAATATGTTAGACACTAACTCTACCAATAGAAATAAAACTATGATCCCCATGCAAAATTTGCCTTAGGGTATATGTGGGAAAAGACGTTAATGGATCTACAGATTTGAACAGCCTAGTGTCCACAAACTAAACCTCCAGTTCACTGTATTTCACATGGAAAATGTATGTGCTTAACTCTGGTCAGGCAATTTCAGGATGAGTCTGCCCTCAGCTGCTGGGTGTCATCGTGTCAACAGCACACGTAAGGAGTGCACAGTGACCTTGAGAGATTTCTTCCTGTGAAAGCCCCTGTGTGTGTGTGTACGGCCATGCGTGGAGAAGACAGTGCTCATGGTACTGCCCTCCTCTCCTCTCCAGATATGGAGTTTAAGTAGTGGTAAATTTTATACTTGCATGGGGAAACTTTTCTCAGTTTAGTAAAATAAATGCAGCTTTAGTTTAGGAAGATTCTTCAAGTGGTTAAGTATACATGTAAGTATTTGCAGTATCAAAAGATAGGTAGAGTACAGAAAAATTAAATGGAAAATAAAGATATTTGTTACCGTGCCACATTAGGCTGTATAATATGCTAGTAACACATTTTTGTCAGGTTGGATGTATGCAATTTGTTTTCCTGTACCAACACTTCAGCCATTCTTTTCTGGGAGGGTCCATATTTATCACTGATTTTAAATTGTAAAGTGACAGAGGACTTCAATTTAACACATTAGATGCTCTTGATAAGCATTTAAATGAAAAAAAGAACCAACCAGTGTGTTGAAATTAATGGCAATCTACAACATCTCATAATATTCAATCACCATTTAGCAGATAAATAATGAAGATGAAAGTTTCTCCATTTTCACTATACATCACCCCTGCCTCAAGTTTGCCGCTTCAGCAGCTCTCTGAAAAAGATACGTCTTGCAGCATGCCCTCAAGGGCATTAGATTGGGCTATTTCAGATTAAGGAGACTTGACTGAGGATGCACTGCCAAGAATACTTTCTCTATTACAACTAGAAGGATCCAGCTTGAGTGACATCTGACATGTGTTGTGGTTAAAGAGAACCTGTAAGAGATATATGTTTGAGAAGACAGTAATGGCTTTACAGATCAGTTCAGAAAGGGCATGCCCTGCCTTTTAGCCCTCAAGGTCTCATCGGGGTGTTCTTCAGCTAAGACAAGTGATTAAATTAGTCTTTATTACCGTTTGACTTTATGCTCAGGTTTGGCACATACTTCTCCAGCCTCTTTAAACTTTTTGCATCACTCTGCTTCTCTTCTCCACTGTCTCCTAGCCTTTTCTCTTCCTCATAAAAGACACCTAGCACCCACAGTAATTAGGAGTAGTCTTATTGCCTTATTAATGGGAAGCTGCAGTAGTATCCTTTGCAATTACACAGTGCGCCAGAATGCAGAATACCTAAAAGTCAAACACTAATTGCTGTTATGAGTAGGATTAGTCTGTTCAAATATAAATACCTAAGCAGTAGATGTAGATATCTACAGAAACACACACCCACCAAAGAGAAGAAACAGACATTTTTAGGTCATGGTTTATTTGACCCATTTCAGTCATCTACTTTAGGAGTTTAATCATGTTCTTAAAAGTCTTTGATTCTTTCAATTAGCAATTAAGGTAGACTGCAGTATGTAGTTCACATGCAGATATGTGCATATGTAAAAGTAGATGATGTAAAACCTGTGCTGATGAATATATGGGTCAGAGCAGCCTGTGAAGTCACATGGCACGTCCGTGCCTTTGTGTATGACTAGGTTGCATGCCTTCATCCAAAGGTAGGAAATACTGTCTTTCTAGATTCTTAGAAGCAACTAAATTAGTGGGTACTTGTGTTTTTAAAACCTGAAATTCACTTGTACAAAATATAATTTTAAATTAAGTGAACTTTAAATTAAGTGAACTTTCAAAGCACAGTGAGTTGGTGTTTCTACAGACACAGTAGTCATAAAATACCCACTCAGGTTGTCTGTGTAAAGAGTTGCTTCAATAGCACAAAGGTTATCTGCATGATCAGAAAAGGGAAAACATAAGCCAAAGCATTCAAATTAGAATGTCTTAAAGTATTGAAATAATTTTTAACAAAATTCAACTCTGAATGCTTAGGAAGACTTATGATACTTTTTTTTTTTTTTTTTTAGAAATGCTGCTGAATAAATGCTGTTTAAAGTAGTTCTTAATTGTTTTAGGGACCCAAGTTTGAAAATAGTATTTATATTGCTGTTGTTGTGATATATGTAAGTACATCTTGTTGAGATCATTCATGTATCGATTATGCAGTTGTACAGTTCTTGGCTCTCTGAAACTTAAACTGCCCGAAACTTAAACTGTGTAGGAAATATTTTGAGAAACAAAATCCAGCAGAACTCTGTATAAAAAAATGCATGGTAATTCTGCATATAAGGATATGCAGTATGACTTAGGCAATTTGTGGTTTGTGTTATACTAAGAAAAGGAACAATGTATAAATAACTCAAATTCAAATCACATAGATGTCTGGGATCAAAGAAAACATGGGAATTTTCATAAGGTTTGTATCTATTCTTGAAGGAAAGTAAATCCTATTTCAGTAGACTACAGGAAGAAAATGGACTTCATTGTCCATTTAAAAAGCCATATATTATAGTGAGCGGTTTCAAGAGTAAACAGCGTAAAATAATTGACATCACAAAAGAACTAAGTAAATGTTATTAGTTTTTTATATTGCTTTGATATCTGGGAGAATACACATAAATACTGCTACCTTCCAACAAAATAACCTTCTTAATATGAGACATTAACTTATCAGGTTAAGTTATTCTTATCATTAAAAAAATATTTTGGATACTAGTGTGAAGTGTGGTAAGCATATATTTGAGTGTGCATGTGTAAATTGATCTAAACTGCATTTAATGGTTATGATTCCTCAACTTCATACTTGGAATGGAGCTCCTCTGAGATCAGTAAGGTTCTGATCTCATGGTTATAGCCATGAGAACTGTAGTTGTTTGTAGAATTTCACTCTTCCCTATGTAAACTCTGAAAAAAAATTGTGATATGCTTTGTGGATCCCTACCCCACTCCCCATAAACATCTTCTAAGTATATTATTAGATTAATCTCATCAAAGCGTCCTCTAGCTTGCAGATCTTTTCAGTCACTAAACACAGGCTGTTATACCATACTAATGTAGATCAATGGAATAATTATGCAAGATAGGACAAAATCAGACATGGGAAGCAATATTAAAGCAAAGAATCCTTCTTATTTAGTGGTTAAAAATAGCTATGAAACTGCCCCTATTGAGTGACTTGAAATTGTCTTGATTGCTTTAGATACCCTAAATAATGTTGTGTACAACTAAAATAGAGATTAATAGAGATCAACTGTGGGCTTGTGAGGAATGAAGAAAAAGATTTATGCTCAGGAATAGATTAGTTTTGTGAAATAACCCAAAATCTGATCATGAAAGAGGGGAAAAGTAAGAAATTATCTAAACCCAGGTTATTTATATTGTGTGTTAATATTTTCTAAGGAGGCTTCTATTGGATAGATCTACACAGAATAATTTAAAATAATATTTCCTTAAAATCAGCCCAGTTAAGACCAAACATACTAATACTAAGGCAATCCAATTTTGCAGGTTTGGTTTATGTCATATTATACTTTAGTACCAATTATTTTGTAATTTATGAAGTTCTAGCATTCCTATCACTTACAAAATAAACCAATTATAAAGCTTATTAGTCAAATCAATTATGTTTGTAATATTTTTAAAAACATTACAGAAAATTCCATAAATATAAGAATTTACCTTAACTGCGAATGGATTTGTGAAAGGGTGTGTTACAAAAGGCTTACTATTAACTGTTGTGAAAAGTACTCCTACCTTCATATAACTTTATAGAATTGACCCTAATTCTTTGCTTTGGTCAAAGAAAAGATAAATATGGGTAGAAAGAGAGGATTCAACTCATATTTTGAAGTTCTTCTCAGGTTGATTCTCTGGTCTGTCTATAAATTAGAAAAATATAGATAAAATTGTAAGAGAGAAAGTATCTTTCTTCTCCCTTGTCACCTCTGACTGATCAAAGTTACAGTACTAATGTTGGTGTTTTGTCTCTCACTTCATTCTTTTTACATCTAGTAGTTGCTGAAATTAATTTTAAGTTAGCTGTGACTTACAGGGTCAACACAAAATATTCCTTTGCCTCAGAAAGTGAGACCTTGATAATTGTTCTGTCTTGCTACATAGAATTTACATTTAAAAAATAAGTAAAAGTCTTGGCATCATGACATGCACCGCTTGATATTATTAGAGACAAAATCTTTCACACATATTCATTTCCAGGACAGGAGTGGCATAGCAGCAACACTTACAACTTTCTGTTTGAACAGAAATAGATTTACTATGAAAGTTCAAAGGGCTAAAGTCCCCAGTAGCTTTGCATGTTCTAGCATAGGTAGTCCAGGTCATGCATCACTATGCAGGGCTGTGCATGTGTGATTACATACCTGACTTGTGTGTCTACTTGCAGAGAAAGAGAGCTAAACAGTAATTGAATTCAGTCTTGGAATAGTTTCCTAGATATAGTGTAATAAAAAACTAGATCTAGTCTGTAGATATGTGATGTGGACACTTCTCCTGCAACAAATTATCCAAAGTCCAATGGAGACATTCAAAGTTGAGCCTGACAGAGCTCTGAGCAACCTGCTCTAGTTGAGGATGTCCCTGCTCTGGACCTCTAGAGGTCCCTTCCAACCCAGACATTTCTATGTTTCTATGTCATGATGACGGTGTAATAAGGTAACAGCATTTATCTTTGTAAACTTAGGTAAAAACTCACCATGCAAGCAGTCATTTCTATGTATTGGACTTTGAAATATCTTCAAAAAAAGTGAATGCAGAAATAAACATGGTATTCCATCTTGCCTCTAGAGAAGCATGATGGGATATCATTTACATTATGATATATTTCTGAATATTATTTCCAAAGATCAAAAATAATTTTTACTTATTTGGGCAATGTATAATTAATGCAGAAATGAATGCATATCTGTAACTTGTTATCAGCATAAAACTAGGGGGTGGATTTTATTCTATAAAAAAGGAATTGCTTCAGTTTGCGCATGGTTATTCTAATGTCTCTGTCTCTAATGACATGCTCTGAAGCTGTGGTATTGTAAGTTCTTGAGCAACAGGACAAGTGATTTATTTTCATTCATGTATCAGGATGAGAAAAAGCAGATTCCTGAAAATAACACAGAACTAGTTGTGTTCAATAAAAATGTCTAAATAGGTGCAATGGCTTTGTGATAGAAGAAAGTTAAAGAGGAATCAAAACACACAGACATGCATATTGTATGACATACTACATAGATACCATGTCAGAGTTTAGTTACAGTGTCTGTCAAAATAAAGGAAGTACCATAACAAATACCTGTGTACTGTAATGTGATGGAGAACAAGGCCACATCTAATATCTCAATGAAAATACAATAAAAAAACCCCTTTAACCTAATAAAAAAGTACACCCACAGTAATGGCATTTGCAAGCGATAATTTCCTCTTTGATCTAATTATTGGTAACTATTGAGCAACTCATCCTGTTTGCATTTCAGTTTCTGGACTTCTCCCTGACTTGAGTACTGGTGGGAATATTATTGGTACCACAGCAGGTGGCACTCTTTCCTTCATGTTTGTTCTGAATTAATTTCTTCAGACACAAAAGGCACAAAATAACTGAAAGTATTATATTTCATGAAATATTTGAAGAAAGTGGTCTTATAACAAGGCCTGTTGACTGAAGACCAACTTCATGGTCTCTGAGTCTTCTTACTGTTCCAGTACCTGCCCAGGATGCTGCTGAAGTAGTTTTCAGATGCATATCTAGGTAATTTAAGACTGAGAGCAACAAGAAAATGGATTGCAGGCACAAATTGCCTCCTTTCTCTTTTCTGAGAAAGTACCATGACCTTGTGTTACTATTTCTTGGAATAGAGGTGAGAGGGGACAAAGCACTAAGTAGCAGAGGTCCTGCCTTGTAGGGAGCTGAAGAGGTAACCTACCAGGTGTCTTTGATGCAAGAAAGACTAGGAAGTATCCAAAAGGTGTCTTGGTATAACAAGGTATTTGCATTGGGGATTTGGAGAGATGTCATCTCATAATTGTCTGTCTAAGGCTAGAATTTATGGTAGAATAAAACAAATTTTTTTCCTCAGTGCACCAGTGCTGTTTTCACTTTCTATCTTCCATCTGGATGAAAAACTCTTAAGGCCAGAAATGCTTGTGCTGCATGTTTAAAAAGTGTAATGCCTATCTATCCTGTACTCTAAAATACTGCAGCCTTAATCCTGTAATGCACTGTATGGAGTTCATTGTGTAATTGATACAAACTTTCTATCTTGTCATGGCAAATTCAGCTCACCCCAGGGATAGGCGTAATTCCTATCATACCATGACAAGGTAAGTAGGACCCGTGGTAAGTAGGATAAATGTTCTTTCAGGACTAGGAGCTTCTATTCTGTTTGATATGTAGAAGAATTTTGTTATTTAGTTATGTGAAAACTAGATTGAATTTTTTTTTTCTCTCTAAAGTTGTGTCTATGGCTGTAGGATATTACATGTGTGGTGGTTATCTAAGGAGAGATATTGTACAAATGTGAGGCATCTGGTATCATAACTAGACAAACTGTATTTGCAGAATTTAATTTAACAGTTTCCTGTTTTGCATTTCCCATATTTATCTTTATAGCATATGAGAACTACAGAATAGATTACATTAAATTATTTAAATTAAGCATATAAAAATTCAAGATTCTATATGCCCAGAATTAAGTAACAGCTTAAACAGCTAGGCCAAGATCCGTTCTAAGGCTTTACCAAGGGCTGCATTCTCTGTGCCTTCTCCACGAATTAATGAATTTAGCTGTATTTTCTTCCTCCTACTCAATAAACACAGTGCTCTAGAAAGAGAGAGAAAATGAATTAAATTGGCAATTATAAGCCTATTCTGTAACGGTGCTGAGTTTTTGTTAAGTGAGGATAGGCCTGTGCCCTAAATTCCTTTTTGTGTAGATATTTTTTCAGTTGTCAGAAAGAACTTGGTGATTTTGTTTGCTTTGAAGACTAGTTTATTGAAATAATGTCTATTGTATCAGAGAGTTTCTACTGTCTATCAAAATCTGCACTCCTTTGGCACAAGTATTTTGCAGCAGATAAAGGCAATCTGTAAGCATGTAAAAATTAAAATTAGAAAGCTTATGTTGCTAATCAATGGGTCGACTTTGCAAGCAGCCACTGAATTAATTTTCTTAAGAATTCATTCCCATTTAATGTTTATTATGGAGACTTGACTTGAATTTTGTTTGTGAGTCTATTTTCATGCAGAGTTGGCAACCTTACTAAAAAGGAAAGGTTAAAAGTCAGAGGAATTTGGATTCTATGTATGATCTACTGTGAAATGTACTGCAAAAATAAAAATAGTTTGACTAGAGTTGTACAAACTGTACTTCTTGTTCCATGCAGAACACAATGATTGTTACTAACTCTCACAAAGCTAAAAGCTTATATGTCAGTGGAGTTTTGAGTCCTGAAATCTGAATCAGTCAGCCTTAGCAGACACAAGGCTGAGACTTCACTTTGGTAAGCTTCCCTCTGGATGTTGGGCTGGGGTGGCACCAATGTCCACTTCAGGGTTTGAATTTCTGAGGAGCTGCTTTTTTTTGTTTGTTTGTTTGTTTGCTTGTTTTTTGTGTTTTTTGGTTTTTTTTGTTTTTTTTGAGTGAGTGAGTGAGTGAGTGAGTGAGTGAGTGAGTGAGTGAGAAATCTGATGGAATGGTTGAACTTCACATGGTCATTTACACCATGATGACTGAAGTGGATTGACCCTTTCGCCTGTCCTTCCAGTGGGAATTAGCCATGTGGCTAGTTTAGAAAAATGCTTGATTCACAAAATGTCATATTAGTGTCTTCCCTTGTCACAGTGGATACAGCAGCCATGACAGATGACACAAATTTGTTGTCAGTTGATCCTTGAGGCAGCTGGAGCCAATCAACCACAGTGATAAGGGTCGAAATCTGCTGAGGACAATTTTTTTTTTTGATTTTGCTTGGCACATTTAGTAATCCCTAAGATTGGGCTAACAAAAATGAGAATGACTCAGTGACTGGGAGGTTAGGGCTGTTAAATGAGGTAGTGTGTACCACCTCCACCAATTTATATTGATGTCTTTGTAGTTGTTTGACACTGGCTGCATGCCAGGTGCCCACCAAGCCACTCCCCACTCCTCTCAGCTGGACCAAGAGAGTTTAATGAAAAGCAGAACAAGACCACCCATGGGAGCAAAAGAAAACAAAAATTTATTTGCTACTTCCTATCAGCAGGTGATGTCTGGTCCCTTTTCCAGGAAGCAGGGCTCCAATCCGTGTGGTGGCTGCTCCAGAGTACAAACGGATGCCACCACCCACACCACCCTCCCCCCTGTTTTTCTAGCTTTTATTATTGAGCTGATGTCATATGGTATGGAATATCCATATGACATCAATGGAATATGGAATTGGTTTGGGTCAGCTGTCCCAGCTGTGTCCCCTCCCAAGATCTTGTCCACCCCACCCCACTGTGGGGGGAATGTTGGAAAACAGCCTTGGTGCTGTGCGAGCCCTGCTCAGCAGTAGCCACAACACAGGGGTGTGTCCTGGTTTGAGTTAATAAACTCCATCTCAATACTATCTTCCATGTAAAATGGAGTACTTCAGCTAAGTAGTTTTGGAAAAATGAGAACAAAACCTCCTGATTAAATACACTGACCCCAGCGTGCTGCTGAGAAACAGTGGAGACTTGTACTTCATTCCCTTGTTTTTTTTTAAATGATGCTTTTGTTTATATCACTTTGTTCTGAATAATCAATGGAAAGGTGTGGATGGCCCCTGAAAGGTGATTTCTGTCAACTTTCAACTCATCACCTTCCATTCATGACAGGGGCAGTTGGATGACTTAATCAAACTGGACATCTAAACTTCACTTGGCACATGTAGCAGAGACAGCTCTCACACTAAATGACAGCAATATATAGAAAATATCAGTTTTTATCTTAAAAGTATATGGGTATAATTCAATATTTCTGAATTGATCTTCCTGAGGTTTAAAATTACAACAATGAAAAAGAGTCAAAGGTTTCTCAAAAAAATGGAGAATACTGCACTGTTATATGGAGAATAGTTAAGAGAACTGGCCAAGCAAATAACTAAAATGTAGAATGAGATGAGTCAAGTCATATGGAATCTTATAGGAGAAAAAACTTAAAATGCAACAATATTGGAAGAGATAAAATGTTTGTGCATTTTACATGGATGATTGTATTTAAAAAAATAGCAGAGGCTGTAATGAGAAGTAATTTCAATCAGAGCTTCAAAAGCAGTACTTGAGTTGCTGAATAGCAGTGCTAAATACGGTAAACAGCAGAAGAGCCATCTCCTCTACTGTAAAATTAAAAAGGTTTGTTGAAGCTAAAGATGCTATTATGAGTTATATCAGCTGAAGAGCTGCCCCATGAAGTTTATCAGTTCCGTATTGAAATATAAATTGGAAGGCGTGTATAATGACTTCAGCTGCTTCCTGTCAAACAATGTTTAAACCTGCACACTGTATCTCAGGGCTGCCTCATCCAAAATGGTCCAAGAAGGAATCCAGGGTGGGGAAGGGAGGCAAATCAGAAAAAAACAGAGTTTGTCTACTTTAGAGACGGAAAGAAAGACAAAGTCTTTCTTATGCTGCACAGCGCAGGTTTAACAGAGTGCTGCAGTATGGGCTTTGATTTTACATTAACAAGTAATCTTCAGAGAAATAGTAGTAAGAGCAAAGGATACAGACATTAGTATCAGGTTTGACTAAACCATTTAATAATCATGTTACAGCCCTCTGAGCAAGCTGCAAGCTTGAGAGCAGGGAGTGACAATAATCAAGCATCATTGTCACAGAGGCAGATGCCAGCCTGGAAGGTTATCACAGAATGAATCAGATTAAGCCTTTGCAGCTTGGCCAGTAGAAAAAGGTATTGGAGGACATAGTGGTGATTTCTGGCTATAATAAATGACAAAATTAGTTAGTTCTTCATTACTTCATGAGGATTCTTCTCCTTCAGGGAAAAAGGACTATTCATTAAAATCTCTTCACTAATAATCAGGAGACATTGACTTTTACTTGTTCATTTCTTATCACCTGCATATCCTGTTTTCTGTCTTCAGTCCTACCCTTTACAGTTACTTATTCTGTGGCCACATATATATATATATGTGTGTACACGTGTGTACATATATATACATGAAATATATATATATATAGTTTTCTACCTATCTTGGAGATCCAGTTTTTATGAAGAGTAATTCTTGAGTGGACCTGTTGAATTCCTTAAAGAGATAACATTAAGGAAGTAAATAAAAAATAATCATAAACC
>JAAGNO010024153.1:54685-92787 GCA_033439905.1 Ceryle rudis
ATTACTTATATAGTATATGCTGGCAAAAAAAAAAAAAAAAAAAAAAGAAAACAACAATGAAAAGAACCCCTGTTCAGATCCGGTTATCAATAAGCAAAACATTAATCTTTTATAAAGTACTTCAGGTAGACACTTAAAGTATGAACTGGATTATGTCTTTTATATTAATAAGGTTTTTTTACAGCTATTGTCTTTAAACCTGCCTTTGTTTTCAGGTTGCAAGGAGGTGCTTGATAATATGAACAGATTTATTCAGAACATGCTTCATGGAGACAATATTACCTATTTCTTGGAGTGCATCAAGTAGAAATAATACTGCAGATCTGTAGCACCATGTGGACACGATCGTCTCTGTAAAGTGGAAGTAGACCCACCCAACTTTGACTGTAATATCTGAACTGGAATAGGACTGATGTTTCTTCTGAATGGTGTCATCTTAATGTTGCTGTCTTGTGAAAGACATTGAAAAACAGACATGTTTTATCATTTCCTGCCCATCTAAATAATGAAAAGAATTTTAGGAGCTGGGAGAAAAATCCTGGAGGCAAGCAGTTGAGAGAAGTGTAATCATTGTCACTCAGAATGTTCTTTTTTCTTTTTTTTTCTTTTTTTTTCCCCACCAAGTACTGGACATCTCAACTGTAGTGGGGCTCTCTTCCCTACCTGCATGCACACATATACATTAGTTTTTTTCATGTGTGTAGAACAGACATGTTTAAAGTGCAGTAATATATGGATATACTGCACAAGGTGTTCCAAGAAAGGGAATATCCACATAAATGTGGGCCTGGGCTTTTAAAGGTGAACTAACTAGTTATAGAGATAGTAAAGGATGTTTCTGTTAACAAATGAAAGAGTCTGGCTTTATTTCAGTACTTACTCATATTGATCTAATGAAAAACAGATGGCCTATTTATGGAAGTTGAGTATTAAAGGACATTCTCACCCTTACAATGTTCCCACTAATGGGTAAAATGAACCACTTCTATTATCTTAGAGAGCTGTCAGCTGCATTAGATACTAGGTATGCTTGATTAACTCTCACTGTATTTGCACCTTATAATGTAATATGGCCGCAAATGAAACATAGGTAGATGGCATTTTACTTTTGAGTGCTCCTGCTGGAAGTAACATTATATTTTTTTCTCTTTTCCTACAGAGGAAATCTGAATAGACTAATTGCTTTTTTACATCTTTAAGCCCCTTATTTTCTTTAGTCATATAAATTCATAAAGTTGCATTTAAACATATTTTTAAGGCAAAGTACATCTTAATATTATCCATATAGATAATATGACTAATCATAGAGTAGTTTGACTGTAGTAAGTGCTGTATTGCCCATAAAGCAATGCAAAATGCTCTGTGAAAGAAACAGAGATCTCATTTCCAAGTTAAGATATGCTGAACAACTGGATCACTGCTTTAAAAAAGCTATGTGTATGCATTTTTTTCATTTATTCCTTTTGGACTATACAACAGACATGAATGGTATTGTAGAATTGTTTTAGTAACTATAGTGATAAAGCATTTTTTCTTCTTTTATTAAAGAATTGCTTAAGCAGAATTGACAATAATATTTTGCTGTGTTTCAAAAGCAGTGGTCTTTACAGGCCTTTTAGAAAACGTAACTATTGGGCTATTTTGTATCTCTTCCTTCTTCTACCTCTCTCTTGCTTGTAGTCTTAAAGGCTTTGCACAGTGTAAATAGTTCCACTAATCACTTGAATTAATAATGATGTTATAAAGATAAACGTGGATGTGAGGTTTTGGAAGACTTAGAGTATAATACTCTTCCAGAGGAAAACTAAAGAAGAAGCACTGTCATTCAGAGCTACATATCTTTGTAAATCTTTTTTTATTCTGTTATGTTTTCTAATTTGATTTCTGTCAAATATCTTGTGTTTTGCTTAGATGGTTAACACCTCTATGAGCTACTTCTGTATATTTCTTCTATGCATTTTTCACAAATTGTAATTCTAGCGAGGATATTTTCATGCCCCCCCTTTTTTATTTTATTTTTTTATTATTATTATTCTTTGTTTTTGATCTGTATTGCACACTATGTAGATAATAAATTGGTCTTTCAATCATATGAAGAATGGATCCTTAACTGAGGCTGATATTTGAAGGAGGGAAATATTCTCCAATAGCAGGAGGTTTGTTTCTTTGATTATACATTCTGTTATTTTCTGTGTTAATTTTACCTTGTTATCTTCTATGAGATAGAAGATGGATTAAAATGCTTATGAATTTATCTAATCTGCCCTTGTATTTTAAATCCTTTGATTGTCTTAAAAGCTCTTGGTGCCCTCTTGCACTTAGTGCCTCTACTCAATTTTAGTCCTCTGGTTTCCATGGCTTCCAGACGTTATTCATTTTGTTTAATAAATATCATTACTGACACTCATCTTTCCAGCAGCTAGAGCAATTTTATCCAAGTGAATCTCACAATAGTTTCTGCAGTCTGACTTAATGTGATCCTGAAAATTAATTTCCCATGCAACTTCTACCATTAGGAGTGAAGTGGTTACATGCTGAACAGATTTTCCTCTGAGATCTGAACCCCGGTGCTGGCCTCACTCCTGGTCAACATAATTGTAGCCAGGCAGCAATAAAATACACTTGAAGTGAAGAGCCTTTAAATGTTACAAGATCAATTATATCAGTTGGTCTTTTCTAGGAGCCAGCACTGACATAATCAGACTTGTGAGCTACCATTATTAGTTGCTGAAAAATGCTCTTTTCTGTCCAAAATGAATGTACCCTCTCACATATCACCGAACTTTAATGAAAACAAGGCTTATTGCTGTCTTTTACTGCTTCTATATTGCAACTCCAGAAATATCTACTGAAATGTACTTTGAGATGGAGACAAAAAGTAGTCACAGTAGGAAATTATCTGTGGGATACAATTCAGATTTTGCTCAGTAGATTAATGTCTTTGATGAGGATCTTTTTTTCACAAATACTGTCAACAATTTATAAAAACCTAATCTGATTGGTACATATGTGAAGGACAAATAGAAAAGTCAGTCTATCCACAATATGAGAGAAAAATTACATAAATAAGGACAATTCAATGTACTTAAAGTACCATAGTCATGTGATCTGATGTTTGAATTACAGGAATGTCAAGTATCAGCCACATATTTACCAAGTCTATGGACTTCTGTTCTTCCAGAGAAAAACACTGATGATAAAGGGAGTATTTCATATAAGTTATGTGTTTCTGTGTAGTAGAATGTTTCTCTGTTTTGATAATTAGAAAAGGATACTGAAATTTTAAGTTCAATTGGTGTTTTGTTTATTACAAAGAAACTGGGAAAAAAATCTGACCATGCCTTCCTTTTCATTCTGTTGGCTTAAATTGCTTACATTTTTCAGAAGGATAGTTCTTTTCAAGACTGATAGTTCCAAAGTAAAAACAATGATTTGATTTGACTGCTTGATGGCAGATTTCAGGGAAAAAAATCCTAATAAAATGTTATTCTAAGAAAATTAAAAAGAGAGAGACAAATGAACCATGTACAGTAAATAATTGTTCTAGGAAAGCCAAGGAGATCTCTAATAACCCAGTTTTACTAACTAAACTAAACACTGGCAGTTTACTTTGTAAAAGACCAACTGTTTAAAATTAAGAAGCTTCACAGAATTACTCTGGATGTAGGTATCCGTGGCAATGAATAGCATTATACATGTGTATGAAGTAGTAAATGGTTTGCACAAAGTAGTCTTTTAAATTACTGCTTCAGAATTCCTACAGTTATTGTAAAATATTGACTTTCTTGCACCAATAAATTCACTTTTGGTGTTGCTTACCACTGTCTGAATATCAATGTGATGTAAATGAAGAAGTGATACCGGGTTACTGGCAATCTTATGGCTGCCAGCCTTTCAGTTGGTACTAACACGCAGAATCCCAATGATCTGTATTCAGTGCTAAATCACTCTATCTATTGCCTAACTGTGCAGCAGATGTATTTGACTATAATGTTTGATAGCATTCAGTAAGTAATTTCATGTTGAACCGTTTACACAAATGCTTGACTTTTTGCCTCTGCTCACTAACAAGTTCCATAGAAATGAACTGTGGGGTTAGCCTGGAGTCTCTTGTCTCTTTGCTTCCAGTTTTAATCTTTTTCACACTAGCAATGGACCATTAATCCTGAAAGAAAATTTATTTGGTCTCTAAAGAGACATTGGTTTAGTGGTCTATGCACTTCTTCAGCTACAGACAGGCAAACAAAGATAGGTTCCGCTCTTTTCAAATCTGCTGTCATTCATCTTGATAAAGGACTCTGCCGCTTACAAAAGAACATCTTTGTTTTATGTAAGTGTTGGAAATAAACAGTGTTTTTTAAATTAAGATTTCTGTTTACATTATGTCAGGAAGAATTTTAGGACTTGCATGAAAGGGAGTACAGTAAAGAGAAACTAAGGAAAGTAGAGACTATGACATCCTACACTGAGTGGATAAAAAAACCCTGTGTAAACTAAGGAGTAATCCAACAGATTGTTTTTTGATTGTTAATATTAATTTAATATTACATTGCAGGATGGGAACATCAACAGTAGCAAACATTACATAACTTATAAATAAAATGGTTTCTTACTCTCTGTTAGTATGATGCAGAAGGAGTGCTCTAAGTCTGTGGGTTAATGAACAAATACTTTTGAACAAAAAAGAACAAACTGGGAAAATAATATAGCTCTAAAATTCTCAATGGGAATTATGTCACTATAGAAGAGCATCTACTCTTAATAATTTAATTATATTTTCACAGTCTAGTCCTTACTCTTTTCTTCCTTTTTTTGTGTCTTTGCTCTATCATATAGCTGTCAGGTCTCCTAGGTTGCTTTCAGGAAATATATTGGGAGTTCCTCCAAAGGAAATAGATACCCCGAGCAAAACTCTCACAGATATATGGGTACCGAGAAGAATAAAACCATGTATCACTCCTAGAATTTTGCATCATAGGTAATTCCACCTCTTAGCATGACTTTAGGCAGAATGATCATATTGCAAACGTAAAATGGCCTTTTGTTTATTACAGACACTAGCCTCTGAAGTCCTTACAAAAGGGCTATATGCCAGAAAACTGGAATGGAACAAATACTGCAAGAATGCTGAACAGTTTCCCTTGTAACAACAGAGACAATGTTAGATTCCAAATAAAAGAGTTTAACAACCTGCCAAAGTAATAACGATGCTTTCTATCTAGTGCCTTTGGCCACATTCATCTTTGAGGATTAGCCCCATGGGAGATATAAAGGACAGTGAAAGCTAAAGAAAACTATTTCTGTTTCATGATGATCTTAGAGGTCTTGCCAGAACAGGGAAAAATTGTACAGTCTTTTCATGTAAGATAGCTAAAATGACTTAGGAAATGTATTTTAAATTCTGAAGCGGAACATTTCTAGACCATGACAGCAATATTTTAAAAGGATTCACTGATAATTGTCATCACCTCCTTAGCTCTATTAATCAATTAATAATATACTTGTATGTTTGTTTGCAAATTTAAGTATTTGTAAACACTACTGTGTCTGCACTGGTTCCTTTAATAGTGTTAAAAATAGTTAAGATATCTTTCTTTAAAAAAACACTCAGTTTTGCTTTCTAGACATTCAGACAGTATATTTTAACAGAAGTAACTTGTCTAATGCTTCACTGACAGCGGATAAAAAAAAAATGAAGAACAGTGACCATAGACTCCATGCCTCAGTTTCACCTCTGCTGCTTTGCCACCTGCAGTAAAAGGCAAGGTGCTGAGAACAGGAGTGACAGTGTGTTTGGGAAGTCATCTAAACCCTAAAATAGTGATTGTTTGTGAATAACCCAAAAACTGGAAGCTACAATATTCTTTTCACTGTAGGATTAGCTTCCACCCTGCATATCTCTAGTTTTGTTTTATTAACTGTCAGTAAAAAGTTAGAGGGTTTAGTTTAAATAATTTTGTATCTGTGTTTCTTTTTATTTCCAAATCTGATGTTGAACTCATGATGTTTTAGAGGATCTCTCTTCCATATGGCAGAGGACTAGATGTGAAGTCTGCATCATGTGAGTGAGCCACAGAGTAGCACCAGCTTCTGGCTGAATTTTGTTTTCTGCAGCTGTCCATCCCTACATATTTTAATCTGAATACCTGAATATGCAAATAATTCTATTTAATTAAACTATCAACTTTAATTCTATAAAGGAAAATGAAAATAAAATAAAATAAAATAAAATAAAATAAAATCAGCCAAACCACCCATCCTGCTAATAATTGAACATAAATTGATAAAAAAAAATGGTTCTGCACTGGAACTTTTTGAAATAGCATTATCTTTTCAACTTTTGAAAATTTATTAATAAATCAGAGAATGCTATTCATAATCACTCTGAATTTTCTGTGTTGGGTCAAGTATTCTGAGGTTTTTCTGGCTGAGAACAGGCAGCTTTAAATTCCCTAAAAATAGTAAATTTCCTGATTATTTTAAATTGCAGATAACTTTGCTAGTTTGAGGTAATGCAATGTCAGTTCAACTGTGAAGTTTTGTGATGTGAAGCAGTATGTTTAGGAGCATATTTCACTCTTGACAGTAATAATGCTATATTAATACATTTCATCAAGATTCAGAAAATCTGGTTCAAATTTAGTGCTACTTATACAAGTTTTCCAGAGTAGTAAGAATTAGCAAATCATGTCATGATTTCAAATTAGTAGAATGGATATTTAAGAGCTGTTAAAAGGCTGAGTTAAAATGAAAATGCTATGAAAATATTATCTTTTTTGTGTTCAAGGACAATGAATATTTATTTTGCAGAGGTTGAAGACAGTGCATTTTTTTTTCCGAAACATATTCTAAATTAATCTGTATTATAACATCAACATTAAATGAATTTTTAATAAACACAAACCAAAAGTTTTCCTATGCTAAGTTCCATTTCCTGCTCTCCTGCTGCTGACCCCCTGATTCTCACTGAAAGTGAGTTTGCTGAAAGAAATCTCTTCATATGTGTGAAGGTGGGAGGTGACTGTGATGATGGATAGGTGCAGAGTTTTTTCTCTCCTCTTTGTTATTTATATCTTCCTTTCTCAGCTGAGAGAAATGGTAAACATCTAGCTTTGTAAACTCGAAGAGGGTATGCTGCAGATTCACACATCTTCAGAGAAGGGTAGAGGGATGTGAGAGAAAATCAGCTTCTTTAGGCTCACTGGGCAGTCTTACTACAGATTTTAAAAAGTGACAAAGCAAATAATTTGTTTTGACAGAACAAAATCAGCCAACTTACTCATTTACTGCTGACATCTGATGAATGTGTGTTGTGTGGACCTTATCTCATCCAGGCATCCTTTTAAGTGATAACTGCATTTCCATGAGAATGAATTGTTAATATAATGTTCCTCTAATTTGGTTATGCTTGAATGTTTTTTTTCTTTGGAGACAGTCACTGTGTGTGCAACTAAATTTCTCCTTAATAGCTTTTTCTTAAGAATTTTTATTACTTGGTTTTGACTATCCTCTTGCTATTGTAAAGGCAGTAAATCCCTTACATCTCCAAAAACAGTTAAGGAAGATTAGACATCTATCCCTAAACATACTCATAGGATAACCAAGGTATAAGGATATTAGTATGTATATGTGTGGGGAGGAAACTAGCACCAACCAACCTGATCTTCAGTTCTGTGGACTTAACAGAGTTAATTGTCACATATATAACCTCTTAAAGACATGACAGTCTTATATGATTGCTTTAGCTTTTTATTTGTAAAAGCATTTTTTTTCAAAGACTTTTAAAGTCCTTTCAGAAAGTTGCAGGTAAAATGGTTTTCATTTTATGATTTCAGCTTTCCTAGCAAAATGTGATTGCTTCTGATTCTAATATTAAGGTTCTCTGTGGAAGTATCAAGAGGCACAGTGATTAAGCACATCCAAAAAAAAATAAATTCAAATGAATGACCTATACATTTATATGAAATATTCATTGAATTTCCCTTTATATGAGGGTAATTTTAGAGATATGCTGCATTGACTTTCTTGTATATCACATTACACTGGATTGTATGTCTCATTACACTATGTTATCACTTCATGGTATCGTAGTTTGCATGGTGACAGTGAGAGTATAATGTAATGTGATGATGTACTACTGTAGCTATGGAATACCATTAAATGATGACACTCTAGGGATTCAATAAAATACACTATTTCACTAATCTTAGTTTCAGAATCCGTAGGAGTGTGCTGAGGGAAAAACTTGCCTTGAAAGGATTTTCTGGGTTTACTTACTTCATTAGTGACCTTTATGGATTACTACTGAAACTACCATTTCCATAGGATTCTGCTATTGCAGTTGATACCTCAGCTTTGCTTGTCTACTGCAGTAATGCTCCAGTAATCCCTTAACTGCATGCTGTTAAAGGAGTGGGGTCTCTGGTGGAGATGGTCATTTAATGTAGAAGATTACTAATGCCTCTACTTGGTACTTGACCTCGTCCATGGTGCAAGCCGAGTATTTAAGAGGCAGATTGAACTGGCAAGGATATGAACATTGATGCTTTAAAACAACAAAACCCCCAAACATATACTTTCCTATATTTGTATTTTTGTCAAAAACTCTCAAAGCAAGTCTGTGTTCAGTTTTTCCTAATTTTAAGAGCAGTACTCTACCAACATGAAATACAGTATGATCAATTGTCTTGCATTAAAAAGCATATTTAACTCTGAGTTATCATGATTCATATACTGAACTTCTAATCTGATCATATATGAAATTATTACTTTTAATCTTCATTTACAGCAACAAATGTGTTTCATTGCTCAAGAGGGTTCTTAAAAATCTTATCTATGACAGATACATAGCTTAGCCACTGGCACATGGCTAACAAAATTTTTCATTTTAAGTGATATGACATTGAATCTCAGATTGGTTATCATAAGTATTACACAAAGTAGATGAATGCCTTGACAAGCCTTCTTCGTGAGGACTATCTCACTTATCTTTGTTATTTTACTGTCAGAAGAGAAAATGGTTATAGAGCTGTTGGAATAGAGGTCTTGGGGTTTCTGTGTTTTCTTTTTTTTTTTTTTTTTTCATTTAAAAGTGGGTAGGCATATATATCTGCTATATGTTATTGCCCTTGTTTAGATGGAAAGAACATCTTAAAATATTTTGGGGTTATCTTAATTCATCCTATCTGATATTGTGCCCTGCATTGCTGTTGTCCCAATGCTTCAGAAACCATCTCATGGAAACAACTATTCCCCTCTTCTCCTCCAGGAGCCGATTTGTGGAGGAAACAAAGAATGGCACCTTCCCCTTCTTCTGTAGGGTAGATGTTTTATACCTTGTTGCAACATATCCTCAGTATCTTGAACATCTTTGGGCAATCAGAATGCTCATACTGGTGTGTCTAAAGCATCAGTTTCATTTTTTTTACTGTTATCAAGCTATTTCATACAGGGATATGCCCTAAGTGTGGAAATGGGTGGCAGGATGTGTGGGAGAAGATAGGCAAGTACCTAGAATAACTTTCATATTGGATACTGTGAGATCTGAGTAACATGTAAATAGTATGGCATCAGGGATGAGATTATGGCTGGGTTAGAGTTAATTTTATTCACAGTAGCTGATATCGGATTTTGTTTAGGATTTGTGGTGAAAACAGTGTTGATAGCACTGGGATGTTTTAGTTATTGCTGTGCAGTGCTTACACAGCATCAAGGCTTTTTTTGGCGTCTCATTGCCTCAGCAGTAAGTAGGCTGGGGTTGCACAAGAAGCTGAGAGGGGACACAGCAGGGACAGCTGACTCCAACTCACCAAAGGGATATCCCATACTGTATGATATGGTCAGAAATTAAAGCTAGGAAGGGGATGTCCAGAGCATTTGTCTTCCCAGGTAATCACTACATGTGATGAAGCCCTGCTTAACTGGAGAAGGCTGCCAATGGGAAGCAGTGAATGCATTTCTCATTCTGTTTTGCTTGCATATGCAGCTTTTGATTTACCTATTGAAACTGCCTTTATCTCAATCCGTAAGTTTTCTCAGTCTCCCCCATCCCACTGCAGCAGACTGAGTGAGGAGCTGTGTCAGCTTGAGCTTCCTCTAAGAGTTAAAACACAACAATAAGACAGAGTAGAAGAATAGAAATAGGTGGGCAAAGGCCTTTACACCACTCTTCCCTGTATCTGAATAGCTACAGTGTGATGAAGTATTTATATAATCATAGAATGATAGAATTGTTAAGGTTGGAAAAGACTTCCAATATCATCAAGTCCAACCTTCTACCCAACACTCCCATGATCACTAGACCATGTCCCAAAATCACATCCACCCATTTTTTGAACACCTCCAGGTATGGTAACTCCACCATCTCCCTGGGCAGACTTTTCCAGTGCTTAATTGCCATTTTAGTAAAGAAATTATTCCTGTTATCTATTCTAAACCTGCCCTGGTGCAACCTGTGGAAAATTCCTCTTGTCCTGTCATCAGTTACTAGGGAGAAGAGGCCAACACCAGCATCACAACAACCTCCATTCAGGCGGTTGTAGATAACAATAACCTCCTCTTCTTCAGGCTAAACAACCCCAATACCCTCAGCCTCTCCTCATAAGACATGTTCTCCAATCCCCTCACCAGCTTTGTTGCCCTTTTCTGTACCCACTCCAGCACTTTATTGTCTTATACTGTGGTGCCCCAAACTGGACACAGTACTCAAGGTGTGGCTTCACCAGGGCTGAGTACCGGGGCATGGTCACTTCCTTCATGTGCTGTACATGCCATTTCTGATACAGGCCAGGATGTTACTGGCCTTCCTGGCCACCTGGATACACTTCTGGCTCATGTTCAGCCAGGTGTCAACCAACTCCCCCAGGTCCTTTTCTGCCAGACAGCTTTCCTACTCTTCCCCAAGCCTGTAGCATTGCACGGGATTGTTGTGACCAAAGTTCAGGACCTGGAATTTAGCCTTATTAAACCTCACACAACTGACCTTAGCCCCTTGATCCAACCTGTCCAGATCTCTCTGCAGAGCCTTCCTACCCTCAAGCAGATCAATGCTTCCACTTGATTTCATGTAATCTGCAAATTTGCTGAGGATGCACTCAATCCCCTCATCCAAAACAGGACTGGCCCCAGTGCTGAGCCGTGGGAAAGACCACTTCTGACCAGCCACCAACTAGATTTAACTCCGTTTACCACAACTCTCTGGGACTGGCCAGCCAGCCAGATTTTAACCCATCGAAGAGTCCACCTGTCTATACCATAAGCTACCAGCTCCTCTAGGAGAACACTGGGGGATACAGTGTCAAAGGCATTACTAAAGTGGCTCCACCAATCTATCTCTCTCTCTCTCTCACACTCCCTGATATTCCTTAACCTTTCCAATCCCTCTTTCTGCTCTGCCAGCAGGCTAAGCAGATCATTCCCCTCATCACACCACACACAGGTGTTGTCTCTGCTGCCCTCTGGTATGAGGTCACAGGCCCAGGCACTCCCTGCATCCGGAGACCTGCACAACCACGTTTGTGCAGGAGCTCTCTCTGAGTCCCCATATTCCTTCTGGCAATGTCTTTCAGCCTAGTGGTAACTATGGCCAGGTCCTCTTCTGGGAGGGAGATGATCACTAGTTGAGTTCACATCTATGACAGGGAGGGACCAGTTACCATTGATATGAATTTACTAAATCGAGTTTGATTGTAAATTACACTGTTTTTCACGAGGTAAATAAAGTAGGAGTGCCAAAAATATTCATGGTTTCATTAGAAAGCATTAATAATAATTTGTATGCTAATTTACTTCTGGAAACTAACAAGAGTCATCAGCTCTTTGTAGTTCTGTATTATAAACACGCCTTTGATTATCTCCTTCATTACTTCCTCATACTACATTACATCTTGATCTATAGGTACTAGCCATTTTATAGATCTTGAATTTGCAACATATTTTCTGTCAAAAATTCAGTACAGTAATAATATCTCATAACCAGCTCTGCTTTGGCCATATATCTAGCTAACTGGAAATTAGAAATACTTTTCAGTTTCTGCTATCTTTTATCGATAGCTACTATTCTATTCTTAACTGCACATGTGCAGTTAAAAATCCTGAAGAAATGATACTTCTACTGCCTCCCTTTTATGAAGCTATACTGTTTATAAGTTTTCAGTCAGTTTTGATATGTTCATAATGGTAATACATATACAACATGAATTTATGGGTTTGTTTGTAATTGAGTGTTGCTTTTTGCTGACTTATAGCTTTTCTAGAAGTCATGATGTTATGTGAATCTCAAGGTTTGTTCTAAATGCAGGCAGGATGTGAGTTTTTCACACATTAAAGAAATTCTTCAATTCTTCTTTCGTAGTGTTTAGTCCATTCTTCATCATAAATATTAATTTTGGGGTTTGTATTTGTGCATCAGAGTTACCCCGGTCTTGCAGTATATCCCAAGTGATTTCTCCATTACTACATTTACAAATAACTTGTGAGTTTTCATTACACTGTAGATAAAACTTCAGCAAAACTTGACAAAGCCACCTCACTTGTTAATATCTGCACAAATCCTAATTATTTGCTAATAGAAACTTAGCATAAACACTGCAGTTGATATTTCATCTTTTGTGCATTTTTTTCACTTTCCTGCATTTGTACCAGTCAGTCCTTTCTGAAAAGTCCAAACAGTACAAAGTCAAAATGATTGACTTAAATCTCTTTTGGACACAATGCATCTGTCCATGGCAAATTCATCTATTCATGCCCTAACAAACTGTAGGTCATCCGTGTACAAGCAGATCCTCAGTTGATTTAAAGATGATCAGAGTTCATTAGAAGCCAAACCGACAGGTTTCTGAGAAGCTGTCTACTGAGTATCAAATGCCAGACAAAAGTTTTCTTAATCTCACTAAAACATGGAAGTTTGTTTCTACATTGCTGAAAAGACTATTAATTATGAGTCTTTTCATGTTCATATGACTTTTTCTTACTGATGGATGACCTCCAAAAGGTTGAACTATCAATAACTACATTAATGTTTGCACTAGGTTGATTAGAATAGTAAAATAAATCTGTTTCTGTGATGCCTGGCTGTTTGTGTGGAGTAAACTGCCATAACTGGGTGGCACAAACAGAGCCCTGCTATGGCCCCATGACACAGTCCAGCTCCCAGTCTGCCGTGCTGGGCTGGCAGGGATGCTACCTCTGAGGGCTTTCTTGGTGGGCAAATACTGGTAGATTCCAGTCTGGTGCCACTGCTCTGACAATGGGTGGTCTCGGTGCATTCTAAATAGCACTTGAAAATATATATTATACAACTTAATAGTTTCTAGGAGAAATGCTGATATTCTGAGTCAGTTACATTTCAGGGGATTTGAGCTGAGCCTCTAATAACATCCGAGAGAAGTAATAATAGATAGAAAAGACAGTCTTACTACAACAATATCTGTTCAGTAAAATCCTTTCAGTAGATTTCAGTAGGCTTCCATGGTTTCCTGATGCTAATGTTTAATCCTGTCTATCTTTTCTGACTTCCTCCATTTTTTATTGACTTCAGGCAATCTATTATCAAATTTGTGTGAAAATGGAGTTGCTGGTTATTACTGAATATGTTGCCAGAAAAGCATCATTTTGTGGTGTTCTTAAAATAAAAGGACCTTATAAATATGTTACACCTCCTGCCATACTCCCATTTAGCCCAGTGTTGCCTGAAAAACTGAAATATCAATTCTTTAGTTTAATATAAAAAATATAAATTATTCAGTGTAATACAAAAGAAACTGTGTAATTTTGAAACTAAAGTTATTTGATGCTGAAGCTGTTACTTGACCCAACTAGTTCTCTAACTAGTATGATCATTACTAGCTTGAAATCTATAGATCATTTCTTCCTTCTTTATAACACACTACTATTACACTTAAAAGGACCAATGTTTCTCGCTTCTCTACTGTGCAGCTTCTGCAGAATGAACAGACAAGAAGGCAGAGGAGGTAAAGTCTTTTGATTGGCCATTTTTTTGTTACCATAGAGACTCACTGAAAAACTCAACTAAATGTACTCCTTAAAATGTCAAACACAGGAAGCAGGAGGGAAATTTCAGTGGAAAAATATATGAAAAGCATAAAGCTGTTATATTAGCTAAACTCACTGCATCACTCCTTCATTCATTATAGGTTAAGCAAATCCTGTTTCTGAACCAAAGGGAATTATTTCTTGCAAATACACAATTTCAATTACCTTTGAGATATGAACTCTAATCTTTTTGGTAGAAGATGAAAATGAACTGTATCTACCAATGCCACTCTTACACAAATCTTAATTAATTTGAATTTGATTTCCTCTCACTTCATTTTTTTTAAAAAATTAAGTAAACATAAGAGCAATAGCCTTACAATCCACAGAATATTAGGCATACCTATGATTTTATTATTGAAGGTTAAGAATGAGTCAAATTCATTTTAATATTACATTTTTTTATTAACAATTTTCCATGGTGGAGTTGGGCTTTCAGCAAGGGGCCAGTAAGCAATGAAGCCAACACAGCCATGGGAGTGGTTTGACTTTGCTGCCTAACTGGCATATGCTGAGACCATGTCAGTGCCCAGAGCAGACAAGCTCTGCCCTCCTGCTGCACTCTCAGCCCTGCCCACACTTGCCTTTACTACCTTCCTCCTCACTCTTCATTTAAGGAGCTTAAGGAGGACTATCTTGAGAAGGGTCCTCACTTATCTGCAGCAACATTGAGCTACAGAAACACACCAAATCTCATAGCAGATAGTACTGTAACTTTTTTACAGGAAATAATGTGTGCATGACAAAATAAATGTAAGAAGAAAATTGTACTTTGCGTGGTTTGCAGGAGAATTAATATATAGTTGCCTAAAAGACCAATGGGGATCAATCTTAGAATTAATATCCTGTCAGCTCTGAGTAGCCCTGTCATGTAGGCTAAAACACTTTGGATAGAAAATACATATTATGTGCAGTATTTATTTTGTGGTCTACAGTATTGGGCTATGGTCCAGGATTCCCAAGTTCTTTAGTCCTTTCCCAGGTTTTGACAAATGCATTGGAGAATTTCACTTGGCCTTCCATTCTTTTTGCTTGTTTATCTGTGAAACTGCTGCCATGGAACTGAGTATGTAAAAATATTCCATATACTTCAGGCCTTATATTTTATTAGTTAATCTTGAAAATATATGGTTTCTTGTAATTCCTTACATCTGAAGGAATGGCATACTGTAATGAATTAATAGAATAAAAAAAATGTATATTTTGTTCATTCATAAGTCTCAGCTAAATTATTTCTTCCGTTATAGGGTAGATTTTTTTTCCCTGATAAAAAGCTTATGTTTGAATCAAGAATCCTATGCAACAGCAAACATTTGGTAATACAAAATATTTGAATTATGTTTAAGATCTAACAATAATTATTAATAAAAATATAAAGCTTTGTCAATTATGTGGAACAGTGTGAGTTTTACAGTTTAATTTTATATATTGTAAACTAAAGTATTTCAGAGGTACCGCTCTTATAACAGTGGAAATTTCCAGCAAACACTTTACTTAAAATAGCTAGCAAATGAACACAATGAACATGTAAGACTCCTCAATATACTATTTCCTCCTTTTCTCTTTTTCAATGCCAAAATGCAAGCAGAAACAAAAAAAAAAGGCAGAGGAAGGAGAAAACTTTATGTAAAAACTTTTTTTATAAAGAAATTTTTTTTAATATATCTTGAAAAATATCGTTAATTCTATAGGTTTTGCAAGTCTCCAGCTTTCAAGTCTCTCTTTAAAAGATAATACCTAATGTTAGTAAATTTTCTGTTGTGAATAAGTTTTCGCAGTTATCTAACCAGGTTGTCTCAATACATCCATTATGTTGTAATTCCTCTCGGTACTTACTGAACATGATAAATATGAAAGTTCCTATTTTGACACTGTATCATGTTAAAATAAATAAACTGTAAGAAAGATAACTTCAAAGATGAAATACTTGTGATTTTTTGAAGATGTATCACATTAGTGTCTAGAGTGAAAACCCTTAATCCTTTGTACAACAAGGAAAATCTATCACGGGAGTGAAAAAAAAAAGGCTTTTATTGAATTAACACAAAAATAATAACAATAATCTAATAATGGGAAATGCCTTGGGAAATTTTATCTGTGGACTTTAATAGTCTAGTTCTACATAATGAAAAAATATTTCCATAGATATTTAAAGTCGCTTGTAAAATGAACCAGTTTTAAATCTCATCTGTTTCTAATGAGTGTTGTGCATTTCCTGTTCATAAGAAGGAGGCTGAGACAGACACTTCTGCTATGACAGATTGTTAAATCCCTGCCTGGAAGAACAGAGGACAAATAGCACAATACGCTCTACAGGTGTGAGGGACAAATCATTCATTGCCTTTTTCATTTCTATTTCTGCCAAATTAGTGACAGTAATTTCTGAAAAATCTCAGTTTCCTTCCTCTGACATTAACATATATCTACAAATACAATGACCTATTTTGTTGAAAAACAGCAGCCTCAGAATAAATGTATTGAGAATAAACTCTTTTTATGAGGTTAATTTCCTTTGAAATTCCTGCCATGGGCTATCCAAATGAACAAACTCAGATGATATCTGGATAATGCTTTGAAATTTAATCAGCTTACTTTGGGGAAATAGTTTAAAATTATTAGCTTTACAGAAATTCAGAACAAAAAATTAAAGAGTGCATATATATCACAGTGTTATTACAGACTATATAATTATTTATGCTAAAGGACTATTGCTAGTCCTTTCAGACTTTTTAAGTAATACTGAACACCATGCAGAAGAAACATGATGTAAGGATATCTTTTATTTGTTTGGGTTTTCAGAAAGAATACATGAGACTTCACCTACCAATCTGCAAGTCTGTGTATGTTAAAATATAAGGAATTCCTGTTACTCCACATTCTTTACCTTTTATCTTCAGGCTATGACTCTAAAAAATGTGCAAAACAATCTAAAAAAAAGGCTTGGGTTTTAAATACATCTTGAACTGTTGTTAATTTTCTTGCTACTTTAGTATGAATTTTGTTTTTCATGGCTACTGTTCTGATCTATGTTGCTGTAAAATGTGTAATTTGAAAACCATTGAAAATATTTTTCCCATAAAATACAACACCCTCCAGAGGCTTACCTGGCTCTGTATAGGCCAAAATCTGTGACCTTGCAGTATGTGTAAAATACCAGTGGTAACTTCTCAGATTGTCACATCAAAATTGTTTTTAGGTCTCCAAGGACAGTTCAGACTCTAGCAACAAAGGTAAGGGCAACAATTACGTGTCAGCTCTACTGTATCTTCAAAGAGGGCATTTTGCCTGCCTGACACATTGGCTGAAAAAGCCTCACACATACAAATCTTTGTTTTCTTTCTAATTTATTTTTGGAGATGTAGTAGAACCTGAGATGAATCTATAAAAATAAATATAACAAAAGCAACCATATAAGACCACCATACATAGTCACTGATGACCTGAAATTTAGTTCACGTTCTTTCAGCTCTTGAAGCAAAAGTTATATACCAGTCTTTCCCCTCATTTTGTGGTTTCCTGTAGTAATATTTTTTTTACACTAAGTCAACAGCTAAGAAAAAGTAAATTGCCCAAATAAAAACTACTTGTCAAGCAGTCCAAGATTTCACACTGCATGTGGGGTTTTTAATTATTTTTAAAATTACAACCTTTACAAATGATATTATTTTTCTTACTCACAAGCCTATAAAGGATTGTAGAAAAATTAAGAAAAATTTCTCATGAAAACAATATTGAATTGACTGCTGTCTCTTCTATGCTTTTAGGAAAAAAATCTTGTGTTTATATAATGCTCTTGGCAGAACAATTTCTGCAGGTATGGAATTATAGAGAAGAGGACATAAAAATTACCATCATAATAATACTAGGAAGTATTCTAATGCATTGAAGGAAGGAGAAAATTCCTCAAGGGAGCAGAAGGGTTACAGATAAGAGAAACACAATTAAATTCCATTTTGGACTTACTAGGAATGCACTGTCTGTGAGTCTTCCTGGATAGTCACTGTGTAGAAAAAATAAGAAAATTAGAATGAGGGAACACCCACACAGTTTTTAATCCATGACTTCTTTGGGGGAAATATATATATATATATATAAGTCAGAGAGAGATTTTGAAAAGTTATAGAGTCTTGAAAGACTGAAGTCCTGAAGAAACATTGTGTAAGAAATGGTGAATTTTTCACTGGCCTAAAGAGAATTTTAGTGCTCAGCTAGCAACTTCTGACCAAATTCAGCTTCAATCAACTCCAGACAGGAAGGATACTTACTCAGATATTGGTTTAAGACAGAAAAAAAAAAAAAAAGTTATGCAGCTGATGAAACTGGGTCTACTAACTTTAAGATTGTTAACACAGTGCACAGCTCTCTGATGTTCTGCATTACCTCAGGGAGATAATTGCTCTTTCAGAAAGGATAAGTATGCATATGTAGAAATGACTCATGATACATATTTACACTTGGAACTAATTACTACTTAATGAGTGCCTGATAAAAAAATAAAACCTCAAAAAAGGTAATTTCCTTTTGTTTTACTGCATGAATAAGAGTCATGTATAGCCAGCTGTGTAAATGTGTATTCTTCTTTCAGGCATGTTATTCTAGGCAGAACCAGTAGCACTCTCTATTTTTAGAGTTGCCTGATACTCCCTGCTGTGCAAAGCTTTGTCTGTTATAACAGCTTTGCCAAATGTTCCTATTTGTCCTGAATATTATTATGGTAAACATCTTCATGAATGTTTCTGATTTTTTTTTTTTTTTTTTGCCATGAAGACAGAGAAAAAAGTAAATTTTGCTGTCTTAAATACTGCTTGAGACCCAGAGAAATGCTTTAATGCATTGATGCTCTATGCATTGATACGACTTCGCATTTTCAGGCGTTCTTTCTTGTGTTAGGAGTAACCCTTTTGCCATGTCTAATGATGATTTAAAATTTTACATAGTTGCACACTTTAAACAGCTTATACATGCTCAATAGAAACCTACTGCTGAAGAGTAACAACTGAATTCTTCAAAGAATTCATTGTCACTGTGTACCAAATGTCTTTGGTATATTGAATAGTGTTGTGCTCATTCTCAATGGAAGCAAACTGGATGTTTTAGGCAAGATATGTCCCACTTAAGGGGCATTTGAAGGGCAGAGTGTGACATTTGAAAAGCATATTGCTACTGTACAACCAGACTACAACATATGTGCATGTTTATTGGTTTTGACACCATTTGAGTTCCTTCTGACCCTGAGCAGTATATTCGTGTGATCACAGCATGTCTCTAGGCTTATCAGCATTGCTGAAAACAGGATGCCTTAGCTTAGGCATAGTTTTCACATAATTATGGATTCTGGTACATGCATGGAGTTATTAAAATCTGGTTTTCCGTGATTCATACTGTGTTTTGCAATGTGGATGTATATTAAAGCAAGAAGTATCCAGTGATACATGCTCTGTCACTGTCAAATTGTTTAAAGAGAAATACTGTTCTACTGTCTAACTTGAAAAAACAGGAATGGGCAACTGACCTTTCATGCCAGTCATGCCCCTGAGCCTCCACTCAGTGAAGAACTAGAAAGCTTACTTGTCCCAGCAGAGGTATGCCTTAGGACATTGTCATGGTGCTGCTCATATGAGAAATTCTCACCAGAGAAAGTCCAAAAACATGCAAAAAAAAGGGATGTGACTTCCTAGATGATTATTAAGCTCCTAGAAGTCTGTTACAATGATATGATACACAAGAAGGGAAAGAGACTATATTTGTCTTCCTTTCTTTTTTTACTTATTATTACACCATCCAACTGTTGATAATATCCTCAATATATAAGGCATATTTATGATAAACTAATGACCTCTCCCAAAAGATATTTGTAGTTTCCTTTATCACATAAATCGCTACTGGCTGCATAAATTTCAAACACCTATAGAGAGAAGGAGACTATTCAATAAAACTGGATATTTTGGAGTCTGTAACAGGGTCATATTTGAATGGGTATAGAAAAGAAATACTCATTTGTGGCCTTCCAGTACTTTAAGGGGGCCTACAAGAAAGCTGGGGAGGGACTTTTTAGGCTGTCAGGCAATGATAGGAGTAGAGGGAATGGATTAAAACTAGAGATAGGTCGATTCAGGTTAGACAGTAGGAAGAATTTCTTCACCATGAGGGTGGTGAGACACTGGAACATGTTGCCCAGAGAGGTGGTGGAGGCCCCATCCTTAGAAGTTTTTAAGACCAGGCTGGATGGGGCTCTGAACAACCTGCTCTAGTGGGAGGTGTCCCTGCCATTGGCAGGGGGGTTGGAACTAGATGATCTTTAAGGTCCCTTCCAACCCTAACAATTCTATGATTCTATGATTCTGTATTCGACAAGGTATTCATTAAAAGTAATTAGATGATTATTTGAATGAAATTCTATTACATTACAAAAAAAATAATATTATTAAAATAGACATTAAAAGTTACAGCATAATACTATCCTGTTAGAAAAGTGCCTAGTTGTCAAGCCCCAGTTAAATGCTTGATTTTCCTTGTTGATATCCTAAGAAGGCAAAATGTCCAGGTAGGTATAAAAACGTTAGAAAAACTTGGAAGTATAAGCCAGGTGTAAATCAAACCAATAGGGAAGATTGAGAGGATTCTGATCTAAGAAATAAAATAAAGATATTCTATTGTGACATTCAAGCCCCTGAAACAAATAGGGAATCTTGAAGTTGGTCTCAGAACACAACTCTAATGAGGTGTTATCTCTGCAAACTAAATATCAGTTATCAAAAATTATTTTAAAGGTTAGAGTTTTATTCAACTATAGGAGAGTTGAGGTGTTAAAGTGCCACACTGACACCAGAAAGAGTCCCTGCATCAGCTTCATTCAGTATAAGGTCTTACCTACAAAAATAGTTTTATTGAACAAAACAAAAAAAGGATAAGTCAAAATGGTATTGCTGCACTTTTTTTTTTTTTTCTTTCCTTCAGTATTTATTATCAGAAACAGAAGACTAGTAAAAGTGATAATAAGGTGAGTAATATCTACTTATGGTAAATTTCAATCATGTAAAAATATGAATATGACTGTCATCTTTAGTGATCTAAACTAAGGACAGATTATGTTCAAGTACTAAAATGTAGAAGTTGATGTGCTTCTTAATTAACAACACTTAATGGTAACAAGAAATCAATACCCAATATTTGTAAAATATATTTTGCTGTTACTACCCTGCATGTCAGCTGTGTGTAAGACTAGGTTATAAAAGGACAGAACACATTTTAAACCTCTGGTGGATTAGGTTGCCATATCCAGATGGTGTATGTGAGAGGAACATGGCAGATGATGAAATGATCTTCCTTCTGCTATGAGAAAGTAAACAGAAGAAACCCTAGACATGCTGGAACTTAAGAGTTCACCTCCATGGAGGTTTGGGAATTGTAAAAACAAGATCTGTCTCCTGATTTTGAGGCACATGAAAGATCTATCCCCCCAAGAAGTGAGCATGCTGTGGCAGTTTCTATACCACAAATATTCATAGCTCGGCCTACCGCTTCCCAGCCATTAGCGTAATAAGAGTCTTTGAGGAACTTTGGCTCCACACTGCATCAGTGTTACACGCAAGGGACAAAGGCACAGGTGCTGACTGCAAAGAAAGGTGTTGCATGGTGCAAAAAAAAAGGAACATAGGCATCTAGAACTGGAACAAGACCTGAGAGCTTTTTTGGTCCACTGTGAGAGAACACCACAGAGCATCTCTGAAGTACAGTGCTTCCTTTTACTGCTGTAGATATATACACCAGTCATGTAGTAGCACATACTCAAGGTTGTGACTATTCATGTGATGTGGCCCTGATACTTTAAAAACAAACATGTCAAAAACATACTCCTTGATTAATCAAAACTCAGAGCAGGTATGTAGAAACATCCAATCATAACTCTGAAATTGAAACTGAATCAGACTTCTTATCTAAATATATATTTGAAAGGCTTTGTATAAATTGAAGAGGAAGAGTATTTGCCTTTTAAATGGAAGATATTAAAAATATGAGATACATCAAACCTGTGGAACATGGATCTGCTTCATGGCTCCTGGTTGTATGCTGGCTGCAAATCAGGATGAGACCCAAGAGTGTATCTTGTCATACATTACTGCCCCTCTCCTCCACTGCTTCCTCTTTCCATTCGATGGAAATGTGACCAGGAAAGGATTTACTGAACACTCTGGCTGTTCATGAGAGCAGTTTTATAGGAGCATACCATAAAGCATGCACAGCTGAGATGTTGCCACCATTCATGCTCCACTGGTTAATATTTCAGAGATAGTCCCATTGAGAGCAATACAAAATCACATATTACAGTTAAGGTGGCACTAGATTGTACAAAGTAGATTAGTGTTTCTACCTGATTAGCATAAATTCCTACAGTCTAACATGCATCAAAGTTTAACCTTTTCAAAACTTGTCTTGTATTCACACATCTGTTGCACTTGACATTTTAACAACATCTGTTTTCACTTATCTGATGTCTCCATCTCATTCTGGTAATACTGAGAATATGTTCTTCTGCGCACATGGAATTTTATCTTCCTGACTTCCCAGGTTAGTGTGGACATCTGGTGTACATGATTATTTACTCTGACTACTGATTTTGAGGAAGGAAGGAGTTACTGTTCAGAAAAGGAAGTTAAGGTATATTAAAGCTTTAACCCTTTTTTCTGCAGGAGACAGGTGGTTCAACAGAGTCATATTTTTGTAGCCACCTCTTGTGGAATCACACTTGAATCTTACTTCTAAGGAAGTGATTGTTTGCAGTGAGTGAGAGAGGGCAGCAGGTGTCCTTAGTATTCCAGTTGGAAAAACAAGAGTGTTCAGAAAGGCAGACAGGATTTGGGAACTAATGTTTCATTAGCTTTCTTCAGTGAGGCCAGGCTTGTCTTTGATTCTCTGAGCTATAAGCAGCCAATAAGATCTTAGAGAGATTTTTTTTTTTGGCCCAGACATAAAGTAAGTAAAAGTATTTATTTTAAGTTCTGATTTTTAAAGTTTACAATCTCTGCTAATAACTTAGGACAATATGTATCAGTGTTGCTGCTGTAATGCTGATATAGACAGAATAACTTTGGAAGGGAAGTTTTTCTTGGCATTGGGAAAATAAGGAAATCTTATAATATGAATAGAAAGGGCTTGTGTTTCTCTATACTTATTGCAAAGAATTTTACTCCTAAGAATACCATTATTCAAAGGATTGTGTCTGGATAAAGCTGTCTTCATACAAGAGGAAACAAGGAATCTTGGCAACCCTGAACATAAATTCATCCTCTCTCCAAGCAGAATTAACTAGTGCAACTATTTTCCCACAAAGTCCAAAATATTATCTTATAAAAGATATATAACACACATATACAGAAGAAAAAACATTTGTGCAGTGGAAAATGGTACTAATCTTATACAAACTGTATAGTAAATGCACCAATTCAACAAGCAAGTAATTAATCACATTAATCCCTAATTTAGTAAAATAGAGAAATGTTGGGTTTGGCAATGGGGAAAAGAAATTCTCCTGTTACTCAGCTAGCTGGTTGAGTCTATTCTACTGTTTGGAAAAACCCAGATGCTCATCTCCGTATCCAAGAGTAAGTTGCACAACACAATTTGAGCCCATGCAGCCAAATTCTGTCCCTCCCAAGGAGGACCATCTTATCTCTACTAGCTATTGGGAATATTCCCTGACTTCTGCAGTCCCCTGGTCATTGGTGTAGTTGTAGTTATTGTCTTCTATTGTAGTTTTTATCTGGAAGGGTGTTAGCTGGTGTGGGCCAAAATGCTTAGATCATCTCACAGCCATACTGTGCTATGTCTGATTGCTGTTAGCCCTACTTAGACTGGGCATGTTGGACTATCCTGTAGATATGCTTTCCAACCTATACTATTCTGTGGTTCCTGTAAAAGTACTAGTAATTTTATCCCACTCTCAGGGTTGACTTGCTGTATTCACTTATAAATAATAGTATTAAACAATGCAAAGCTTCACTGATCTAGAATATTATTCATGGTATGAAAATACGCCATGAAATACACAGAGTTTGATTACTCAAAATTTACAGCTATACCTGATAAAAAGTATGCATTACTGAGGTATCAAACCTGCAGCACCCAAAGTAGTGTCCTGGTGGTTTGTAAGACTGTTCCTTCCCAAGAGTGAATTTTACCATAAGTTGAAAAGAACACTTTTCATACTATTGCACTTCAAAAATAATGATGCCTCCTGTCTTGATTCAATACAAGTTGTTTCTTTTATTTTGTTTTAGTTTTTTTTTACAGTCTTCTAATACTGGATCACTGAAAGAATCAGAAGCAAATTTAAAGGATAGTTTAAGAGACTACAATGTCGTGAATAGTTTAGATGATTTTGTTTTGAATGCTTCGAAAAATCTTCTTTTTTTTTTTTTTTTTTTGTTGCTGTTGTTGTTGTTGCCATTCAGATGACGTGATGATTGTAGCAAGAGCAATGGAATTTTTTATTTCTTCATTTTACATTGTATAAGTAGCAATCTTAACTTGTCAGGAAAGAAAATGATCCTCTGCCCTTGGAACAATCATGAATCAAATACTGAATGTTATTCACATTGTTTGGGTTTTCTTCCATTTTTCAGAGTTATCACAGACTGAATAAATAACTTCCTACTTTTTTTCTTAAAACAGGCATGTCTGCACATTGACTTTTAACTTTATTATGTCCAGTGCCTGACAGGGATAGAAGATAGTTTGCGTGTAGTTTCCAGAGGTTGATTTTTGTTTTCAGATAATTTCAACTCTGCCAAAGTCTGTTTATTTAGAAATGACAACTTCTTCTTCAAATACCCAGCTCATGTCATCCCAATTTTCATCATTCATGATCTGCTGAACAATACTCAAAAAGAATGAGACCATGCTACAGGGTACTCTGCTTTTTCTGTCTCTGTGTCTTGAAAGATATATTCATAATGTGAGATAGCAGAAGAACCAATGCTACAAATGATTCATGACATTTGTTTAGTGCTACACATTCCTGTATAAGATTGCTGTTTTGTAAAGCTCTGACTCCCAAGACTGAGGGGTTTGGGTCCTAGCAAAGTGGGTCCATAGAGCTCTTGGTTTCCATGGATTTCAGTATGCTTTTGGCATCAGGCTTACCTCCATCTTCTCTACCATATTTTCAAGGCACAAGTACTCTGAATAGGTTTAATTTTTACTGTATAGATATTTAAAAGTTAGCTCTCTAAATCTATGCTATTCACCTTGGATTTCCTTTACTGTAAACAATTTGCCATCTTCAGAATGGTGCATTTTATCCTAAAATAGATGGCACTTTCATCACCTAATGAAGGGAAGAAATTGTGACAAAAGATAAGTCCGAGATACAAGATTCTTTAATAACACAGGGACTTAGGCTATACATATGTACAATAATTGAAGAAAAGCATAAATCTTTTAAACTGCTTCGCTGACTTTCATTTGAATCATGCCTTGTTTATTTCCTATCAGACAAAGAATGCTCTATAGAATCAAGCCAAAGTTCCACCTATTTTGACACCTTGTCCTTGGTGGCAACTGCCAATCCTTAGGAAATGTTGCAAGTACAAGGTCATATTTAAGCTCCTTCAGACAGGCTGAGGGAGCTGGGATTGTTCAGCCTGGAGAAGAGAAGGCCCAGAGAGACCTAATAGAGACCTTCCAGTACCTGAAGGGTGTTTATAAAAAGCCTGGAGAGGGCCTGTTTACAAAAGCTTGTAGTGGAAGGACGAGGGGCAATGGTTTTAAATTAGAAAAGAGTGGGTTTAGATTAGATGTAAGGAAGAAGTTCTTTACCATGAGGGTGGTAGAACACTGGAACAACTTGCCCAGGGAGGTAGTTGAGGCCCCATGCCTGGAGACATTCAAGGTGGAGCTTGACAAGGCTCTGAGCAACCTGCTCTAGTTGAAGATGTCCCTGCTCTCAGCAGGGAGGTTGGACTGGATGACCTCTAGAGGTCCCTTCCAACTCAGACATTTCTATGATTCTATGATCTTCCTTTTAGTCAACTCTCTGTTTCTGGTAATTAGCTATTTAAAGACTTCCTGTAAAAAATACACCCAAACTGTTGTATTTCATATCCACTACAGGCCTAAATACATGAAGGATTTGTTGAATTCATTTTCTGAATTCAAATGCTCCTTTCACATCCAAATTTACTGTAGTAAAGAATTCAACATTGTACTAGTGTGCTGTGTGAGGAAAAAAAGTGGGTTTTTATGGTATATCTGATAAATCTTTTGGAGCAACCCATAGTTCATGTTAAAATAGCGACAATATTGTTCCTAACCACATTTACCATTTCCTTTTCAAAATCTTACAGATCTGGGTCCTATTTTTCCTAACTCATACTTTTCTGAATTCAGTTACAGTTTATATAGAAGCCATTACATATGTCTGATAATCAATGCATTATTCTTTTTTTGTTTCTTTTTTCTAGTTCTGCCATGCTCTGATTTTAAATCACAGACAATATATTTAATGTAACAGTGCAGATTTCAGTAATTTATTGAGGTTTTCTAGTTTCTGTTCCATCAGGATATTTCCCAAGACCCTGTTTGCTTTTTTATTACCTATGCATACTGAACATACTTTCCCAGAGACCTGTCCAGACTGACTGAAAACTTCTTCCTGTATACCAAATTTAGAGACTATGAATATATAACTAAGGTTTGTGTTTTGTTTTGTTCTGCTTTTTATCCTGCTGTGTGAATTTTTCTGTGCTTACTAATTTTGCACATCATGTACCATTTTATCCTTGAGTCACTGACTATAGAGAAATCCTCTTGAGCTCTGTACATATAGCTTTGATTTAGACTATGTGGAATAAATCTGAATTATTTGAAAACATCACTGCTTCACTATTTATCATGTTTCCAAACATTTATGCATATATTGAACAGCCAAGGTCCAAACTTAAAAAAATAATGTGAAAATCTGTTGAAAGCTTTCTGAAAATAGAACTATAATTAGGCCATACTTATCCACCTACTCAGTGACACTTTGAAAAATCAGATAGATTTGTAAGGCATGATTTTCTTTTATGAAATCCATATTAACTTATTATTGATATACTGTATCTATCTGTGTGTTCACTAATGCTTTTCTTTACATAGGTTTTACTAGTTAGACTTGTACATGTCAGTCAAATCCTTAGCTCTTACCAATAACCATTTTAAATACTTTGTCATATTTGCCACTTTCCATTAGTCTGCCTACAATAATTGATTTAAGAAATAGGTTACACATGATAGTAAGGAACCTCATAGTTTAATATCAGAACTCTTCAACTGTCTATTGAAATTTATTTAGTCCTATTGAGTGTACTTGTTTATTTAGACCATTAAAAAAAAAAAACCAAAACACTTATGAAACCTTCATCTGTAAGAACTTCCTCAAATTCATGGTGTAAAATGAAGACTTGATGTGATAATCTTCCAGTTTGCCTTTAAATTGAGAAAAAATCAAGAAATTCACTTCTCTTTTCTGCAGTCTTCTTGTACAACCTTCTTGTATATGTGTCCTTCATTCTCTTCCATCTTCTGCTGATCTCTTTCATTCTCTGAGAAGTCTTCTGCTTTGGATTTGTTTGGAAAAGATTTTATGATAAGCCTTTATAACTTTAACATACATATTGTCAGCGTATTTTTTGATCTGACATTATGGTTTTAAATTGGAATTGCCAGCTTCATGCTCTTTTATATCTTTCATGTTTGTTTGAAATCTCTGCTTTTTGAGGCCTATTTTCCCCAGAAATTTTAAGTCTATTTTAAGACTCATACATTCTACCCTGTCATTTTTATAATAATTAGCTTTCTCACATTCATGCAGATCCTCTTTTAAGTTAACTTTTTTAACCCTTTTCTTTCTACAAGATCTAGAATTTGAATATGTTTTGATCATTGTGTCCACAAAGTAACAATCTAAAGGTTCATCTAAAAATGGGCATTTCACTGTGCTCTCAGGAATGCTAACCCCCTCAAGCTGTCTGGTTGCAACTTTCAAAATGTTTCACAGTTTCCTTCCTATGCATGGTTTTCTTCCAAGAAAAATCTGAATATATTGAGAAAGAGGAAGGGGAAGGAGGTGAAAATATGTGGGAAGCTTCTGAGATCTTACTGTACAGATGAAGCCTGTAAGATGTTTTGAACCAAAATTAGTGTGATATTCATGATTAGATCAGGAGCTGCCTATTTTCTTGTGGAATCTCCGAGTCGCCAAGAGTAATTTATAATGTCTAAAAATGTAACTCCCGTATCACATCTTGACTTGAATTTTACCCATACATATGAGTAATTGAAATTTCTAATTATTTTTGTGTTTCTATCTTTGTAAATCCCTAATTTCTCTTTGTATTTCATAGTTGCTTTACACCTTTAATTGCAAGTTTGAACTCAGTCCAAAAACCAGCATATAGTAATTTGAAGGTTGATTTTTCTTGAATAATGTTCAATAAGTTTGAGTTCAGTTTAGTTCTTTCAGTCTATGAGATCATTTTAGAAATACCAATATCCCAGAAATAGCAATATCTCAGCAGATTTCCTATCCATATCTCAGAACACAAACCAGAAAAGCAATTAATGTAACACATGAACCTGGTATTAATAACCTGGTATTGTCCCCTTCAAGTCAAATAAGACAATAGTATATGGAAATGTAGAATTGCTTAAGACACACTATGCACTTGCTGTTACTTTTATTGTCTACATTATAAGATTAAGTGAACAAATCAAATTAAAATATCATATTTTTTTTTCATTATGAATATGATATTAGCCTATCAGGTTCCTATAGGAAAAAAAAAAAAGAAATTAAAAATCCTTGGAATTTGAAACCATTTATTTTAACTCACTAATTCTCTTTTATTATAGCTCTCACATCAGGAAACTGTGACTTCAGTTTGATTTATTTTATAATATGTAACAGAACACACACTTTTATTATCACTATAAAACCTCAGAGATACCCATCTAGAATGCATCATAGAATCATAGAATCACGGAATGGTAGGGGTTGGAAGGGGCCTTTCCAGATCATCGAGTCCCACACCCCTGCCAGAGCAGGATCAGCTATGGCAGGCCGCACAGAACATAACCAGGAAGGTTTTGAAAGTCTCTAGAGAAGGAGACTTTACCACCTCTCTGGGCAGCCTCTTCCAATGCTCAATCACACTCACAGTAAAGAACTTTTTCCTCATGTTGAGCTGGAACTTCCTGTGTTCCAGTTTGTGACCATTACCTCTCATCCTATCACAGGGAAGCACTGAAAAGGGACTGTACCCTTCTACTTGACACCCACCCTTCAGATATTTGTAAACATTAATAAGATCCCCTTTCAGTCTCCTCTTCTCCAGATGAAACAGCCCCAGGTCTCTCAGCCTTTCCTCATAAGAGAAATGTTCCAGTCCCTTCATCATCTTTGTAGTTCTCCGTTGGACTCTTTCTAGTCTTTCCCTGTCTCTCTTGAACTGGGGAGCCCAGAACTGGACACAATATTCCAGCTGTGGTCTCACTAGGGCAGAGTAGAGGGGGAGGAGAACCTCTCTCAACCTGCTGGACACACTCTTCTTTATGCACCCCAGGACACAACTGGCCTTCTTGGGCACAAATACACTTTGCTGCCCCATGGATAACTTACTATCCACCACAATCTGTGGTGAACATATATAGTACGTTTCTACTTTCCTGATTGAATATTACTTGAATATTCAATTCCACATTTTTTTCAGGTAACAGTGGGGGGGGTTTTTTGTTTTGGTTTGGTTTTTGGTTTGGTTTGTTTTTTTTTTTTTTTCTTTTGGATGTTCACTGTTTCTTTGCTTTTTTTTTTTAGAATTTGGTAGTTTGTTTTTTTCCTTGTTAGGCCTTTTGATTTTGGATTCCACAGAAATAACATTCTTTCTTCTCCATCTGAATCATCCAAGAAAATGCAAGTCACAGAGCAAGTCATGAATAATGAGAAAGGAACATTTCATGAAAAAAAAAAAAAATTCAAATATCTAAAATTTTAGGAGCTAGATTTATTTTGTTAAATAAATATTTAAAATAGCTCTTGCAAACAATTATTTTGCTGGAAGTGTTCAGCTAATCCCTTTCTAGGACATTTAAAATAAAATATTTACTAGTGAGAACAGAATTGGATTTTTAAAATTAAATAACAATGACACTGCATGCCCTTACTATGTGAGGCACTAACCTGCAAGCAAAGATAGTAAAAAGACCATAAAGACCCTACAGAGCAAGAAAATGGTGTCTAGTGAGTCAAACAACATAAGATGAAACATATGACTGGTGTTTTTTGTGTCTTCCAGAATATTAGTTCCGTTAAAATCTAAGATACCTCAATTATTTACAACTGATGTTATCTCCTGTCCAGGAGGTATAAATTGTCAATGTTCTTTTGACAGAGGAATGAGTCTTACATGAAACCTGGATACTGAGAATGGGAATCTTTATAAATATGGTTACGGATCACTCCCTTATGCATGTCATAAGAAGCAGTGTGAGGAAAAAAAAAAAAAAGAGTTTTCAAACAGCAATTTTTTTCATGGAATAGTAAATTTGGCACAAATAATGAAATGCATTGACATTGTTAAAAAGGAATTTAACCCATTTTCAATTTAAAACATTTTCATTTCTTCAATAATTTACTAATTGATCTGAGGAAAAGCAAAATATGGGACTTGATTTTCAAAGGTATGATAATGCTATGTGACACGTCTGCTGTTGCTTATCCTACAATAGTATGTAAATACAAAGGGAAGAGAAATAACATATGTGATTACAATTGGGAGCTAGTCTTGCAGAGTTATAGTGAATAGAGAAATTTTGTAACAGTTCCACCGTAGTTGAAGTTCAAAGCTTCAAATATACTTTAAAACTTGTAAAGATTAATTTCTTGTCTTTCCAAGGACTGAATGGAGATTCAAATTGTGGGAATCATTTTATTCAAAAGCATAGACTGGAAGGAAATAAATTAATTACATTTCCCTCATACTTATAAAATGAAACAATTTATAATCCACTATTCATAATACAGAATCACAGAATCACAGAATGGTAGGGGTTGGAAGGGCTGTCTGGAGGTCATCTAGTCCAACCCCCCTACCAAAACAGGTTCAGTTAGATCTCGTTATACAGGAATGTATCCAGGCAGGTTTTAATATCTCCAGAGACGGAGACTCCACAACCTCTCTGGGCAGCTTCTTCCAGTGCTCCATCACCCTCACAGTGAAGTAGTTTCTTTTTATGTTTACGTGTAACTTCCCGTGTTCCACTTTGTGCCCATTGCCCCTTGTCCTATCACTGGGCACCACTGAAAAGAGACTGGCCCCATTCTCTTGACACCCACCCTTCAGATATTTGCAAACAGTGATAAGACACCCTCTCAGTCTTCTCCGGGTTAAACAGACACAGGACTCTAAGCCTTTCCTTGTAACAGATGCTCCAGTCCCCTCATCATCTTTGTAGACCTCCACTGGACTCTCTCCAGTAGTTCCTTATATCTCTTGAATTGAGGAGCTTAGAAATAAGCTTAATACTCCATATGTAGCCTTACTAGGACAGAGTAGATGTAACTTGCTAGTTACACTCTTCAATACACCCCAGGATATCATTTGCCTTCTTGGCCACAAGAGCACACTGCTGACTCATGGTTAACTTGTTATCCACCACGACTCAGAGGTCCTTCTCCATGGAGATGCTTTCCAGCAGGTCAGCCCCTAAACTGTACTGATGCATCAGTTTATTCCATGATGCAGGACCCTACACTTGTCTTTGTTGAACTTCATTACGTTCCTCTCTGACCAGCTCTCTAGCCTGTCCAGGTCTTGCTGAATGGCAACACAACCTTCTGGTGTATCAGCCACTCCTCCCACTTTTGTATCAGCAACAAACTTGCTGAGGGTACACTTCATCCAGGTCATTGATGGATATATTGAACAAAACTAGACCCACCACTGGCCCCTGGGAACACCACTAGCAACAGGCCTCCAACTTGACTCTGTGCTGCAAAAACCCACAAACTTGCATATAATTAAATAATTATGTGGAGATTATGAAAATACTGCATACTCATCTGCATATGCATACTGCATACTGTTTCCTTATATACAAAGCAAACGGTGAATATTTGACATAGATATCAAGATGAACATGTTAGTGGAAAATATTGCACAGTTTCCAGCTCTGTCTTCTGTTAGCTAAATCTCAGTTCTTTCATTCTTCCTTTTCATTACCCATCAGGAGAAGAGTGACTGCTGGGGAGGCTCCCAGGAAACTTTGGGATATAAGTCATTCAGTACTAGCTACCATAGTAGGTTGGAGAGAGAGAAAGGGGAGGAAAGGAGATGATCCATTCCTCATAGTAATACAATGATGGGAAAGAAAAACATATAAGCCATGGAATGATACTAAGTATGATCCCACTACTCAAAGAATCATTCAACTTCTACATAAACTGAAGTGACAAATATCAGCCTCACATATGCTACAGAAGCCTCATCTCTTGGTCTCTGACCTCACTTTTTTTCTTTCATAGGATCATAGAATCACAGGATTGCTCAGGCTGGAGAGGAACTCATGATGACTCCAGTTCAATCTCCTGCTCAAAGCATGGTCAGATATGAGGTGAGACCAAATTACACAGGAAGTTCCACCTCAGCATGAGGAAAAACTTCTATACTGTAAGAGTGAGAGAGCACTGGAACAGGCTGCCCAGAGAGGTTGTGGAGTCTCCTTCTCCAGAGACTTTCAAGACCTGTCTGCATCTGTTCCTGTGTGGCCTGCCCTAGGTGCTCCTGCATTGGCAGGGGGGTTGGACTTGATGGTCTCCAGACGTCCCTTCCAACCCCTTACCGTTCTATGATTCTATGATACTCAGGGCTTTATCCAGTTTGGTTATGGATGGAGAATGAAGTATCTAAAGTTGAAGCATAAGCAGCCTCCCTGTACAGTCTGAAATCTCACTGCCAGACTTTCTCTTTCTCTCATAATTCACTGTGGGAGCATAAAAAAGAAAAAAAAAATACCTATACAGGTCAGAAGTCATGTCATGTATGTAACTAGGCAAGTCACAACTGTATTTCATAACCTTAGAGAGAGAAAAATGGTGATTATCACATCTTCTCAATTCACCTAAGATTAACAAAGCTGAAGACAGAAATTTTCTCAGGCAGCTTTAGACATCTTTATCTAAGGTAATTATTTAAGGTCTCTTTATACCTGCAATAGAAACACCAAGGCATGAATTGCCTCTTGTTCATCTACTGTAGATGACTACAATGGGTAAGTCTAATTGTCATAGAACCCCATTGACTATAAAAGGGATTTAGATGACTGTTTCAGAGGGAAATGCCTATACTGTGAATGTTTTCCACTTAGGTTAATGAGATGATTCCTTTCTCAGGTATGTGGAGTAATTTAGTTCTTTAGAGTCCCTTTATAGCTATAAGAACTGTGTCATGAATCTTTTCCACCATAAAACAGTTTTGCAGAAAGATAAATTGCTCTCTGAAAGCTTCTTCCTTTTATGTCAATTATAAAAAGAGCTGAGGTGGCTAATTTATACCAGTCTCTTACATGAATGAAGTTATGGTAGTTGATCTTAGTTGTTTCCCATTTTTAATTCTTGAATAAAAATGGAACTGAAATGGGAGTAGTCAAGCATGGATCACTAATTCAGCCCTGTATTTGTCTGTACAAGATTTAGATGCCTCACATGAGAAAGAGAGTTCTACTGTACCCTATTATTTTGTAGGATTTTTGTAAAAATCTGAATGTAGCCGTAACTTGCATGAGAAATTTTCTTCTGTATCCCATATTGAAGAAAGAGATAACAAGTAAGAAGTCTAAAATTCATTGCCATTGCTAAGTACTGTTTACAAAAATGAACATTACTGTCACAGATATGCTATGCAACTTCGCCTTCAAAGAAAATTTCCCCAAACAGGAAAGTCAAGGCTACTCTTGTTTTGCCAGTCACTACATTTGTTGTAATATGTTTGCATACTTTTTGTATGATAGTTTGATACTCTTTATTTGTGATTAAAACCGAATCTATAGTTACTATTTCCTCAAGTGGGAAAGTTTCGGAAGTGAACTTTGGAAAATATTTTTCATTTAATATTTCAACATCACATTGCTGTGTAATTTGCCTATTAAAATAATTTAGATGTCAACAGAGTGTGTTTATTTTAAGAAATGATTGATGAGAGCTCACAGACAGCTTTGAGATTAGTGAAGATGAAGATCTAGTTGTCAACTGGCCATGACATGAACTTCAAATTAGGCTAGTACCATGGATTAAATTAGTAACAAAGGTAATATAACACAATGAGAGTTTAACTTGCTGGGAATTTGTCAGGGTGTTCCTAAGAAAGATTTGAGCCTAAGTTCTGAAGACAGTGTAGTAGATGTGAAAGTGGAAAGAAGTCTTTTATGACACATCTGCTTGAACATCTTCATAGGTATGATGTATGTAATGTATGTAAAACATAGATCTTTTGAAACTTTATTACATCATGTGACAGAAGAGCAAATTCTTTGCAGTCACAGACCTCTTTAGCTTAAGAACCTTTTGTATATATATAGAAAAAAACCCCAAGCAACCAAAAAAACACAAAAAACCCCAAACAAACAAACCAACAAAAAAATGAAAACCAATTTAAAATATCTATAATCCATAGTTTGGACCATATTCTAAAAAGTCTGCATTATTATAATTTCATTCCTCCATTTCTCTGAACTAAGAACTGAACTTGACACTGCTATTCACTACTGGTGGATATGGTATAATCCAGAAAGTCTGTGATGTCCTCAAGATCCTCTTATCTTTTTTTAAGATCTTTTAGTTTGATAGCACTTTAATATGTTGAGATGAAAATGATTTAAACACTTTATGCCACAGATAGGACAGAATAAAAAAACATACATTTGCAATTGTTTGGCTAGTGAACTATAAGTACCATTAAGCTGCTCAGATTCAATCCGTAATCTGTATCCTGAGGTACTGAGGTTAGTAACTGGAAATTCTGAAATCTTAAGATTTTCTTTAAAATACGTTATCCTTAACTGTTTAAGTTTCTACCTAAAATGTAGGAGACAAGAATAAAAAAAAAAAAAAAAAAAAAAAAAGAAGTGTGAATATAGAAATGTGGTCAAATATACATTTACTGAAAATATAGGATAGTGTGTATCCATTGTAGGTGTGTAAGGACATAGCTTGACTTTTTTTTTTTTATTATTTTTTCAGAAATTGAGTGACAGTTCCCCTGAGGAAAACAAGGTAGTTCAAAATAACATTTAACAAGCAAGTAAATAAACACAACTACTGCCTTGCTTCATGTGGAAATCAGTCTATTAGATATGCAGGCAACATGATTTCCATGGTTACAAATGACCTGCTAATCTCTTAAATTATCCAGTCAACACGAACAAAAAGCCTACTAAGTAATTACAGTAAAATGCACAACTGATGGAATCAGTATTTTCAAAGTGAAAACCTCCCAAAGAGAGAAGTTTTTTACCAGGTAAGGAGTTACCTCACTATTTCAGCATAGATTCATCGCTGGATTTCTCTGAAATAGTTTACCCTAAACATTTTTTTTAAATAACATTATTTTATCCATCATGTTAGTATTTTAGGTAGGAACAGTAACCTTAAATTCAGTTTATCTAACTGAAGGAAAACAAACCAAAAAATTTAAAAAAATCAGTGGCTTTTGAATGACTGCTGTTCATACCATAATAGCTGTAGAAATATCCCTTCAGAGGTTTCCTCATAATTTTCTAAATCTAATGTAAATTTAAAACTGCTCTGAAATGGCAACAGGAAAAGCTCTTTATGGTCCCCTACATGAGGTATATACATAGCTGCAATAACTTCGGTGGAATGCCTATGTCATCATCATCAGGGTTTTAATGAAGTGGTAACTGCTTTGGTATCTTGACCTACAGACAGGGACCAAAACCATTTTGCTAATGACTTATTCCTTGTATACTACTTTTTGTTCTAATTAATCCTAAAGGCTCATGAAGGTTGGTCGTCTTCTCATGTCTATACTATAAACCACTGCAAACCTATTAACTTCATTTTTTTTATCTCTTGGGTCCCTAAACAGGGACAAACAGTTGCACACTTGAGTTAATTTATAAACATTGCCAACTTCCATAACTTTACTACAGCCTTGTAATACTTTGCATGCTTATAAAGCCTCAGCACCTTCCAAATTTTGTGGTATGAGAAACATTACCTTCGTTTAAAGAAACTGTGTGGACAGAAAAAAAAAAAAAAGTTTGTGTCCCTTACAAATGAAAAGAGATGACTTTGTCCTACTGGAAAATTTGGAACCTTGAGTTCCAAATTTAAAGGTAAGTCAAAGGAATTCAAAATGTTTTACAGTGTAAAATTCCTGGGGCCTGACTCAAGTTCTGGATACAAGCAATATTGCCTGCTGATTTTGTTATGATTTAAGTTAGTGATGGGATTCTTTTTCGACTTGGTTGTCTAGACTTCAATTAAATCTCTTTGATTTCCCCTGTTTAATATTTGAGGTTTATTTTTTTATCAATACCAGAAATATGAGCAGTGAAGTCCTTACCTCACATTTTATAACATGAACTTTCCTTTTGCCAGTCTTTTTATTCCCTCCTCTTTCACTTTACCCTTTAAAGTGCTTAAAATAAAGTATCTTCTTTCCCATTTTTACTTGGACAGCATTACCTTCCCTGTGAATTTTTTTTTTCACTGTGTCATTGTCAAAACTTTGAAGCAGTCACTTTTCTCCAAAAGGTTATTTTATTGATTTAGCCTTCTGTCACTGTTTTTTGCCACCATTGATCTTCCATGTAGGTGGTGAACACACTGAGACTGGTTGTCCAAGAACAATCAAAAGAAACTTCAGAGCCTTGAGATGGGTGGTGAGGGAATCTGGAACACAAATTATCTTTTGTTCTCTTCTTCCAGTCACAGGCAGTGACACTGGAATGAACAGACAAATAGAGTCTATAAATACATGGCTCCATAGCTGGTGTCACCGCAAAAATTTTGGCTTTTTTGATAATGGGAAGGCTTATACAGCACCAGGCTTGATGGTGTCAAATGGGAGACACCTTTCTCAAAGGGGGGAGAGAGTCTTTGGACAAGAGATTGAGGGGCTGACTGATAGGGCTTTAAACTCGAAATGAAGGGGGAGGGGTATGTAACTGGACTTAGTAGAGAGGTCTCTGGGTGTAGTAGCTCAGTGCTTGTGAAGCAGCGGTTTTGAGAACCAGAAGGCCTACAACCCCTTAAGGACAATAACTATGTGCTCACCTCCCTTTCTGAGATGTTTATACACCAATGCACATAGCATGGTGGAAGAGCCACCGAGGAGAGTTGTGCTGCTGCACCTTGTATTAATGAACAAAGAAGGTCTGGTTGGGGATGTGACAGTCGGGGTCAGCCTTGGTGGTAGCGATCATGACAGAGTAGCGTCATGGGCAAAAAGTAGGATTGCAACCTTGGACTTCAGAAAAGCTAACTGTCCTCTTCAAAGAACTACTTGGAGCAATCCCTTGGGTTAAGACTCTAGAAGGTAAGGGAGGACAAGAGACATGGTTAATATTCAAACATCACTTCCTTCAAGCTCAAGACATGTGCATTCCTCTGAGTAAAAAATCAAGTAGCAGAGGCAGAAGACCAGCATGGATGAGCAAGGAGCTGCTGAAAAAACTCATAGGGAAGAAAGAAGTTCACAGCATGTAGAAAAGGGTCCTGGTCTCTTGGGAGAATTATAGGAACATTGCCAGGGTACATAGGGATGCAAAAAGGAAGGCCAAGGCCCTCTTAGAATGAACTCTAGCAAAGGAAGTAAAGAAGAACAAGAAGGGCTTCTTCAAATACATCAATGGGAAAAGGAAGACAGGAAAAATGTGGGTCCACTGCTGAATGAGTTGGGAGCCCTGGTGACAGAGTGTTGTAATGCATCTTGAGAAGAATGGACATGTGGTCCATCCAGACTCAGTATTGCCTTGACATGTCTGGGCTTGCC
>JAAGNO010024154.1:0-10917 GCA_033439905.1 Ceryle rudis
AGAAAGTGACAAGAGCTCATACTTTTGTGCTGTCATATTTCTAACACATTTTTAATTCTGAGAAGTAACAAAAATAAAACAGTTTAAAATACACCTTAGAAAATATTCCTTTCCAAAATGTAGTTTAGAAACTGTTTCAGATTCCTAACATGCATTTTAAATGAGCTGACAACATTGTGACCTGTAATATCCAAGTCATGAGATTCTTAACATTTTAAGGACTGCCACTAAAATCAACCAAAGATACTAGTGTGAATGAAAAAGTATAGAGTTGTATTCTTAAGTTTATTTGTAATATTTCTTTTGTTAGAATTTGAAATAGTTCCGATTTTTAAATGTGGGCATTTTTTTCTGCTGAACTGAATATCACTGTAGGCAGTTAAAACCAGACATATAAAAATGAAAATGCAACTGTGAGCTTTGAACAAAAAACTTCAATCAGAAGAAAGCTTTGGGCTTTGAAAAGTTGTATTTAATTTTACAGTACTAATTACTGCAGATGATCATTCCTGGAACCAAAATTGGGAGTTCTTCAATTGATTGCAAAGTTGGACTAGAAACGTTTTGGTTACAGTTAGGCAATTGGAAGTAAGATAAGTATTAACACTTTGAGTTGAACATTTGATTCTTTGATTTTCCTTTTGTAATAATTTCTGGGGATCAATAGAGTTCTTGAGTCTTTTCTAGGTAGCTAGAAGTTTCTATTGTAGATATTAATGTGCAGCATTAATTTTTCAAAAGATCACCCAGTGAGGTAACAAGAAAGCAGTGATTTGAACTGAATTATTAGATGCACACTTTTTCAATACCATTTTTCTGTTGATCAGATTTGAATTATGAAAAACTGCAAAGGAAGAAAATTAGATTATTAGATTTAAGAATGAACTTTTTCTTTCTATTTCCAAGTGAAATGTTGCAAGAACAGGTGCAGAGCTGCAGCCATACAACATGCTGTCACTGTTCCTTTAGGACCACGGAAAAACTGTATGACAACCTGAATACCTTTTGCAGATACCTCCTTGTTGTGACTTCCTTTAAAGTCATAGATCTATTACCAAACTTTCATCACTCTAGTTACAATGCCAAGAGAAGCAAAAAAGTGTTTTCTGCTGTTATGGAGCTGTCTGGAACTGACTGTTTGGCATGGAGCAGCCCCTGGTCTCTTCCCACAGATACCACACCTGCAGTGCGGTACACTCCTGCATTTTTGCTTTGTAAAACAACAAAACCTTTCAAAACTTACAAAAGAAATTTTGAGCTCTGGCATCACAGTATTATGTGATCAGGCAGTGTAAGTTGTAAGGAGATTAAAAGTTTCTGGGAAATAAAAATAAGCTTTATAAACTTGCCATCTGAAAAGTTAAATGTATAAAGCAATTCAACCTTTTATGCTGAATGCCCCAATCAAGAAGGCATGTCCATCAGCAGCCATTTAATTTCAAGGATATTTCTACATATGAACAGGTTTTATGTTTCATTGTACTGTCAAATATTGAGCAAACGTTTCTTCATGCATTTTCTCTTACTTTCTTTCAATAGTCTGTCTGCAAAGTTTCTGTCTTGTTTTGTCCAGTGCTGCAGGCTCCAGTACAGATTAAGTTCTGTCCTGAATCTGAACATGAAAAAACCACCCAAATTCTCTACACTATGTAGAGAAAACTGCCACAAGTTGGGTTTTATCTTTCTGTAGGATCTTAAATTGGTCAAGAAAGCCTCTGAGAGCAGCTGCACAGAAGTTTGTTTTCTCATTTCTCTGGGGAAATGCAGTTCCTATTCAATGTGGGTGCTTAAACCAGTAGGAACTGCAGCGAAATCAGAGTGAGTGTGTCCTCTGAGATTTATTCCTGCCTTTAGAGGTGGGTGATTTGGGAACTCCTTAATTAAATTCTGAGTGCTCATACACAGACCAATACTTGGCTTCCAGAATAGTCTTCAATCAGCCAAAATGCTTAAAAGAACCAACATACAAGAGGGGCACTATTGCAGAGAAAGAAGATAGGTGAGAGTGCGTTTGGTGTCAGTTGCCTCTAGCAACAGCATTTAGTGACAATACTGAAATGCATAAAAGCTAGAAGTAAGCTAATGTAAAATTAACATAACTTTTGACATCAGTAAAAATAATCAAAAACCCACAAGATTTGTAGCGTTTCACTCACCTGTCCCCTTATGAATACAAATTCAGGGAGGGTTTTTGTGATTATGTCATCTTCACTATCAGCAGCTTTCAAAGTGATGTTTACAGCCCTTAGAATTTTAAAATTTTACTTCCATTAATATGCAAAATGCATTTCCCCCTTTTTGCAGACACCCCTATTTTTAAAAAAGAAGTTCAAATCTTCAGTTCCTATTAAAACCATTCTCTTTTTTTGCTAAGTCTGAAATCACTATAGTCAGGTAAGGCAGCTGATGTTTAAACACAAGAGTCAAATCTTAAAAACAGTAGAAGTCAAATATTAAAATATCAGTTCTCAGATTAGTACATATTTTTTCATGGAAGATATCCTTACATTAGTTCTGTTATAAATTCTATTTTTAGACAAGAATATAAAACAGCACTGAGGACAAAAATGCTGGTAGTAGCAAATGATTGCTTTCCCTAACAATTTACTCAGTGAAAAACATTTCCTAGGTAGCTATTGCATAATTAGATTGAAGAGCAAAAATAGGCAGCTATTTTAATGCACAAGCCATAAGGGAGTGGATAATTTTATACAGTAAAGGTTTGGTTATGGTCTTGTCTTTGCTAGATTTTTATTTTGACATATTTTAACAAGCACTATAACCTAGAGGGTTTTCTATTAAAATACAGTTTTATCAAAAATATTAAGTGAAGCACTTCAGAAAATAGGACTGAAACTCTTGGGTTTTGTCATGAAATTAAAATGTTCACAACAGCTTTTGAGAACTTAATGTATTACCAAATAAAAGTAAGTATTCTGTAAGAATGCTGTAAACTGTTAAAGTATTTTCATTAATACAATATTTTGATAAATAGTTATGTTTAAAAGTATGCTAGATTCTAAAATTCCGGGGTAGGGAAGGTGAACAACATTTTTATGAAAATGTATGTTGGTTAAGTACAGGTGAGAAGGATCAGCTAAACAAAATGATCAGAACCATCTTCAGAAAGGTTAACCACCTGCATCAAAAAGAAAAAACAAACCCACATGCCCAGCTAATCCCTGGATTCTGATCTATGAGCTCTTTGTTTGTAAAATACATAAAATTATAATGGCAGCATCAGAATATACCAGTGCTGAATATATCAGTGTTTATCCAGGCATAATATACACAAGTCAGATGTTGTATTGACCTCTGCTCAATAAAATCTTGTTTGATGGTTTGGTTGTTCTTCTCTGCTTATTTGAAATGGCCATGAGGGAGAAAAATGTCAATGGTGCATCTTTAAACTTCAGGAAAAGAGCTACCCACACACCTCTTTGGGAGGATGCCAGACCAAATCTGAGACAACACCATGGCAACGTTAGCTTAGAGCATGTCTCAGATTTCTGTAAATAGCAAAGATAAAATAAAAGAATTTGAGAAAAATGGTGTTATAACATTATATTCCAAATGTTACCAAATGTTACTCTAGACCTTGCTGTTTTAGGCAGGATTCGGGAAGATAATATGGGAGATCATGCTATTTTATGGATTTCCTTCTGAAACTGAAGTCACTGATGGGTGGATAAACAGTGTCAGTGAAGGGGGAGAGAAGAGGAAGACAAAAAAAAACCAAAAAAAACCCAAAAAAAACCAAACCAAAACAAAAAAAACCAACCACCCTCATACTTACCAAAGCACTGCTGCTCAGTGTAACTGGTAATATTACTGGTAAGAAAACAATGTCAGAGAATAACAGACAGGCCAGGGGAAGAAATAAAGCATGTCAAGAAAACAATCAGTAGACCAAGAAACCAGCAGAGAGTATTATAAAGGGCAAGGGAAGGAAAAAAGTGGATCAGATTGCCCTTTTGAATTTGATGTCGCTTTGATTGCATAGCAGTGTGCATGTTCGGAGTGGTGTACGCAGCCGGCTTTGGGGTATTTCTAGGCTATCTGTAGTTTGCCACAGCAGTTTAATGTGGCATTCAAGAATAACCCTTTGAGGCAAAAGTAGCACTATATGCCAGTTAAATTATCACAGGTCAGTGAGCACCAAACTACTGACTACCAGTTTTCTATTCTTAACATAAAGGAAACATTACTGTTACTCTGACTACTTCTCTATTATTTGTCTTAGGTATAAGAAATTTATCCTGTAATTGTAATTTGTTAAACTTTTCCTCTGTAAGTATATACAACATCATCAAGGTCAATAAATATAAGCAGTATGCCATATACTTCTACTTTACCTGAAAAAGGACTTTTCTCCAGAAGAGGGGCAAAACATGTATGCAACAAAAGGCAACTACACCCTGTGTAACACTCTGATGATTTGTAACTCCTTGGGGGGAAAAAAAAAAACAAAAAAAAACCCAAAAAACCCAAAACATTTCCTTTATTTATTTATTTGATAAGTAAGAGGTAGTGGGAGAATGATTGTGAGCTCTACTGGACAGTCAGTTGTTCTTTGGAATTAATATGGAAATTATGTTGAGAGCATCAGAGAAGTTGTTTGAAGATGCACATCTACAGAAGAGGGCTTTGTTTTCCAGATACAGTTTTATATCCCTGCTCTATTTATTTTCTTCACAGATGGTGTTTACTTCTTGAAGTTCCAGAGAGTCAAAGGTAAAAATAATGCCATACAGGAGTAGTGCTTCAAGAGAATTTATAGAAGGTTGGTTTTTCCTTCACCTATATCTTTCCTCATTTGTCAGAACTCGGTGTGAGCTTTCAGTTGTTACCAGGACATTCACATAATTACCCTGTTGCTGATATGGAATTAGTTTTAGGAAAACAGACGTAAAAAGTATTAGGCCACTTCTGACAAGTGCACTGGTAGATCTAGAGTGGATTTTGAGGAATTTAGGATAAAATCTGACTTGAAACCTCAGAGAGTAATTTAATTTCTTCTGCCTTTTGCTTACCTTCCCACTGTCTTACTGCAAGACAGCCATTCCATTCCCATTCTTTCTATTTGATAAAAATAATTTGAAAAAATGTTCTGTTGCCTACATTTCTTGCAAATAGTGTGGGTTATACTGAATTATGAGTATGCTTGATTGGTAGTAGATGAAACAAATAAAAAAGGACTGAGGTACTAAACCAAATCACACGGAATCACACAGAATGTTAGGGGTTGGAAGGGACCTCAGAAGATCATCTAGTCCAACCTCCCTGCCAGAGCAGGATCACCTAGATTGTACAATTGTAAATATGGCACAAATGCAGTTTTGTTACACATTCTTTCTAAAGTTTTTGCGACAGAAGAACCTATGTCTTCTTCCACTCCTTTAGCATTGTCTATGTTAACATATTGCTTGCATTATGAATTAATACATGATGCAATCATTACTCATTAAATATTAATGTTAAAAAATTCCATTGAATTATGTTTGTAATACTGTACCAGCAGTATCATCACAAAGTCTATCTAAGTTTCCAATAATAACAACTTAACAGAATTTGTAAAACAGATTTATAGGTAGAAAAAGACTAGTCAGTGGAAGTTAAGGAATGGCTCACAGGTTAGCAACATATGAGTTTATTGAAGACAATATTCTCAGCCAGAATCATCCAAATAGCTGTCAGTCTCAGGTTTCTGCATCTCTTTTTTCACTGTATTACTGAACTAGCACTGAAGAATTTAGTAGCATAAGAAAGAGCTTTTTTACAGTCACAGAAGTGTGATCCTTGGTTGAACACAGCACTCTGTCCAATGAAGAACTAGGAAACAACATTTTTTTCACAGCTTGTCTCATTTCCCACTATTTCCTTACCAAGGGAAGCGCAGTTTTCTTAATGACAATAATATGTAAGAGTCACCGCCATAAGGAGCAAAGTTATGCAAAGTGAGGTTTTGTTAAGCCTCCAAAATGTTTGCTTTAAACAAAATGTGTGCTTGGCCCCTTCCTTCATGGTACTACAGGTAAAATGGGGAGAGTATACATGTCTTCTCTCTGTTGCAGTAGCTTTGGAGGCCTCTGAAGTCTTTATGTGCTTGGGTCTGCTTTTCAACAGTCAAGTTTATAAAAAGTTGTGATCGTTACTTCAGTATAAGGGACTGTTACTTCTACGAATTTTACTGGGTTGGCAGACTTCTTCGTTACATTTTTGTCTAGATACTAATCTGTATCACTTTAAGTAAGTCTGAAACAATTTGGAGCTGGACGGAGGGGTCAGAAAAGCCCTGCAAAGCCAGACCCCTTTTCTACCTCATCTTTTCTTTTGACACTGAAAAAAGCAAGTAATATTTTCCACCTCAGTAGGTTCAGAACTTGCTTTTGTGGGATGAGGAAAGAAACAGTTGTTCTCATTAACTCACAAGCTTCAACCATTTAGTGTTTAAGAATAACAGAACACCAGCATTATCCAGTGCTGTTTCCAAAGTTAAATCTCCAGGAATCAACTTTCAAACACAGAAGCCTTTGGAGACACAAGAAACTATTCAAGTTTCTGTTAATGATGGAAAGTTCATTCTCTCTTCTTCATACATAGAGTGATATTCATGGTTTTGTTAAAGAAAAACAACAGCTAGATTTGGGGAAAATACACAGGTTGTATGCACTGTAAAATTAATTATTGAACATGGGCTAAATTCTGTATCCATTTTATATGCTTTGAGAGCAGTGTTGTGACTGAGAATACTGGAATCTGGGCATACTCCCAGGAGATGTCAGGGTAGATGGGGGCTGCTCTGGCTTGTATCTATAATGGAGTGTTTATTCCTTTACAATAGGAGAGTTTATTACAGCACAGCTTAGCTTTCTAATGTGAAGGAGCAAGAATTATCTGAAGGTAATTATGCTAGAAATGATTTTGACTTTCAGACTGAATTTGCTGTTTTCATATCAGATAAGTTTTCTTTTTTGCATCCTTCTGCCTTTGACTGTGCCATCACAGAATTGATGTAGTAGTATTAGAAAAGGCAGAAACAAGTTATAGTAGACAAATATTTAACTCATGAAGTAATAAACATCCTAACTCACTAACACTTAACACATATTCATTACTTCAAGCATGCTGAACAAATAAATTACTTTTTTTTTTAAAGGATACTGGATATTATGATAATTTTCATACCTTTCTACCTGCCTGATACTCTCCTTGAACAGTTAATTCTTTAGGCCTGATCCAAGCAAAGGGAAAAAAAATCTCACATATATAATAATTCCAACCTTTTAAGTTCCACTCTCTGCTAAGGTTTTAAGAAGATTTATATAAAGCCTACAGGTTGCTCCCAGTTCAGGTCCTTGGCAGCATACATTAATTTTAAAGCTTCTCTCTTTTTTTTTTCTGTTTATCATCTGGGCTAGGAGAAATAGTGACTCACTGTTTAAACTCCTACTCCTGTCCTTCTTGGTCAGAATTATACCCAGCTCTGCAGTCTTCATGAGAGTCATCTGCTTCATTTCTTGACAAATCTTAGCCTTGCATTCTCTCTGGCTAATCCTCTGTCTTTCTTCTTTTACATATCCCTAATGCTCTTAGGAACTCTTCTCAACCTCACAAATCTTGCTAAGAGAAGAAACAGGTCATTGTGAGGACCCTGTTTTCATATTCATCCTTATCACCAAAGGTGACAAACACTTGAGCTGGCACTGAACTGAAAAAGCTATTAGGAGTCTTTGAGTGGAATTGTCACTTGCTGAAAATTGTTTTATCTTTTAAAATATTTTAATAAAAATGTGATTGAGAACATTTTAAAACATTAACTCGGAGAAACAGCCATAAAAGGGTAATGTTTTGAGCCACTGTTTTTCACTTTTCAATGTCTCCAACATAAGAGTAGTTTATTCCAGAATGATTTATATTGGAAAGATTATTGTTTTTCAGTAAAATTTTAGGCTGGGCTTTGGTCTATATTGGGTTTAGTTTGTTTGTTTGTTTATTTGGATTTTTTTAGCATATTTCTTTTCTCTCATTTGTCCATCTTTTTTTTTGTCTTTCTCAATTTACAAAGTGCCAGCACATCAAACTTCCAACTGGATGTCATATGCATCTAAAGGGAGAATTAAGATGACCTCACACAGAAACATTTGCTGCCACTGAAGTCTTACTGTTAGTACTACACGATACTCTAGTTTTGGGTCATCAACACTATGCCCAAAACAATGCAAGAAACACTCTCATGATTAAAAAAGCACTTCAACGGACTGATGTTAAAGGAGTTACCGGAGGGTGTTTTTCCCTTAGTTTTACCAGGTATAACTTTTCATATTTCTGCTGGATCTGCATGTGAAGCACCATTTTTAAAAATCAGCAGCTGGGGTTTTTTTATTGCTATTTTAAACCTGGACCTTTTCTCTGACTCATTTTCTAGTATGGGTCAAGAAAGAGTGGCCTCAGGCAGGGATGCAAGACTTTTTATATTGACTTGGCTGATAAAGTGTTCCTAAATGATTTCACAAAGGATAGAAACTTAGCTGGTGTGGTGCTAGGACAGATATGGAAGGCTGCATAAGAAAATATTGTTTTGCAATGTAAGTCATTAGCTAATAACTACTTCTATAAATATAGTCTATCATACCAAAACCCAAACTATTTTTGTTCTACTAGTCAGCTCCCCTGAAGTGTGATGCTGTGCATTTCAGCATTCAGTCTCAGAAGTCAATAAATACAGATGCAAAAATAATTCTCTCATTTTTAAGTTAATTACTGCCATAAAAAATCTTTCAGAAGACTCAAAAATACCAGCTTCCAGTCAGGACCCAAAATACACAATATTCTGGATTGAACTGGGTGTCCTGTATGTTTGATGTATTGGTTCAGCATCATGTTTACCTCTTGTATCTCAAAGGAGTTATGATCCAGAAATTTTCCTTTTTATCTCAGTATTTATTGCCCTGTAGTCTGTCAGACTGTTCACTTACAGACACTTTATCACACATTAGCCTCAGGTTAAGTGTTGTTTTGTTGGGGTTTTAGTTTGTTTGTTTGTTTTTTTCTTATAAAGTATCATGCAGTTCAGTAGTTTGTCAGTTCTTGAAAAATAATTGTTCAATTGTCTGTTAACTGAGAGAGATTTTCTATCTGTCAATATACTAGATTTCCTGGATAGTGTGTTGATAACATACTTGTGAAGTAATGCATGCTGTCTGTTTTTGGTGTTTGCCCTTTCTCAGCATGATAACATTGTACTTGTTTGGATCTGACTCTCACTAGAAACTTTCCAAAGAAAAGTGGTATCTGACAAAGCATTTCTATGTCTTAAGGGGTCATGAAACTGAGATAATTGCAGATGTCACAGTCATCATATTGACAGATACAGTGAACAGAGCCAGGGTACTCACAGGCTAAAAGCAACAATTTCTGCAACTTTCACTCAAGTGTAAAGCTGCACATGCAGAATTGTTGTAGAATTATATCCCTTGTGAACAGGGCACAGATCTGAGTATATAACACCATCATTTTAAGAGATGAAAAATCTCAACCTATGTGTTTGATAATCTATTGCTATCTTAGGATACTGAATGAGGATGCCATAAGATATCATGTAGTCTGTCAGCCCATTGGGGCTGCATGAGCAGATGCCAAGAAGCTTTAAACTTTTTCACCTTCACGTGCCCAGCAGATTAGAAAAAAAATCTTATTTCTTCATTTAATAAAATGCATGAATATCTGGAAATGCATATATGTTTCAACTTTCCTTATAAAAATATTAATTGACCATCCTTTTTTAAGGGACATTTGTATGCTTCTTTCTCCTGCTGAAAAAAAAAAAACCAAAACCAAAAACCACAAAACTTTGCTTCTCCCTTCCACAATACTGTTTTCCTGGGCTTTTTCTTAAAAGAGTCATACAATTTTCCTGTACCTTGTCAGGTTCCTCATCACTCTCCTTAAAGCTACCAGATAATACAAGATCATCCTTATTCAGATAAGCAAGCAATATTAGAAAGTACTTTTCTCCGGTCATTTGAACACAGATGTTAATGCCCAGCTATTGCTAGCTGCCTGAAAGCCATATGATAAAATCTATACCACCAAAAATCAAAAACTTATTCTAAAGTACCATCAGAATACTGTTAAAGCAATATGCTTTTAGTAGCCTGGGAACCTCAAAAGAAAAAAAAAATCTATTTATTTTTGAAAGTTTATTGGACCAAAACCTTGTATCATCATATGTATAACACACATCAGTATACAACTATAAAAGGTGCTTTAATGATACTTCTAGGCCTGGATAGGTATCTGACTCTCTCATTTATATTTAAGTTCTCTAATTTTTTAAAAAAGATATTGCATGAACTCTAAGTCTGACTGAACAGAAATAGGTACCACACACAATGAGGTATGTTGTAGACAAAGGAAAATAAAGTAAATTAGATGACTTGAGATTGTAGTGGTTTACAAGTTTCATATGCAAGATTCCTATACATGTTCCAAAGGAAATCTACCATTCTCTGTTATACATTATGCCACTATTATGTGTCTGGGTGTATGTATAACACCATAAATTATTTAGTATGTTTAATACATAGTTAAAGGAGCTTTAAGTTAGATTCCACTTTAAATATCATAGAAACATTATGGTTGGAAAGGACCTCCAGGATCATCAAGTCCAACCTTTACCCTAACATCTATCTATCCATTAGACCATAGCCTCAAGTGCTACATCCACTTGTTTTTTAAACACCTCCACGGATGGTGACTCCACCACCTCCCTGCGCAGTCTGTTCCAGTGCTCAACCACTCAGTAAAGAATTTCTTCCTAATATCCAATCTAAACCTTCCCTGATGCAACTTGAGGCCATTTCCTCTCATTTTATCATTAGTAATTTGGGAGAAGAGACCAACACCAGCCTCGTT